>ML993953.1:0-76844 GCA_010093945.1 Delitschia confertaspora ATCC 74209 | reverse complement strand
AGCCCTTCTTCTTTTCCTTCTTCTAACTAGGTAATTAATATCTCAGAATAAGCTCAGTAGAAGGTTATATCGCTACTTAAAGATAGGAAGTACCCCTAGAGTCAACGAAATAGGTCGAACAATATGAATAGGAAAAAAGTAAAAAGTCTAGCATCCCCTTACTCTTTTTATCTCCGCCCTTTTTATCTATCACGAAGAAATGAATCCTCGGTTTTTGCAATTTCTTCTTCTAACTGATAATAATTAATCAACCTAAAATCTTCTCCTCTCTAAGGGGGTTGCGCAGCAAAGCTGGTGAGATGGTAGGTGTCAGTTATAACAGATTAGTACGGCGAAGAAGTCTGTAGAGTTGCTATGCGACTTATCTGTGGTGTGCGCTCAGAAGCTGGAGCTTTTAACTCTAGTCGAGGTTCTGCTATGGGATCTGATATTTGTTCAACTTGCTTGAGTGAGCAAAGGCACGTGACGAAGGTCTTTCACCCCTGAGCCTATACCTGGGCTGTAGTCGTTACAGTGTACACTTTGTCTTACTAAATTAAAGCGGAAGTAGTAATTTATAGTTAGATATAACCGTAGATTCGCTCATACTAAACATCACCTTTATATATACTTGTAAGGGGGAGCTGCAAGCAGCAAGGGTGAGGTTTTGACAAGATTGTATTTGTTGAAGTAACATGAAAGCTATGAGATGGGGCTTCCTATGTATGCATGGCAAATCTTCCGCAGTTGCAAGTCATGTCAATATCCTGCCGTCATCGACGGTTTCATATAAGGCTAGAGAACTGGCCTTCAGCCCATCAGCTTTGTTTATACAAGCTTCCTAGCAACGTTAATTTATCAAGCCATTCCCACTAGGCTGTTAGACAGGTGTCCGACATTTTAATACTATCGCTTCTGGCAGATCTATAAAAGAGTCCTATTTGTGGCAATAATATAAGATGATACCTTCGAGACCATCATAAAGACTCGTTGATGACATAATATAGACATGCACGAGCCATGTCCAAAACGGACGACGTCCCTTCCCGACGGCTTCCTTCGCTCATCCTTTTCTGTCAAATCTTTGTCCTCTGGACAAAATTATCTGATCATTCATTGCTAAATATTGACTTCTGTCCAATGGACTCGTATCACGAGTATCAGGAGTTTCTAGAGCGATGTCTCCCAATGCCAACTTAGAACGGACCTCCCCTCTTTCGTTACCCTGCAGTACCTAATGTCAATCAAACTATAACCAAAGCTTCGATCTGAAGGCATGGCGTTGAAGGCGTTGCTTGCTTCTTTATATTTCTGTCAGATTGTCTTCCTTTTACGGCAATAAATCAACCAAATAGCAAGTCATTGTTCAAATAGCGATGGTCTACGTTTGCGGCTGTTTAGTCAGAGTATGAAGAGTATAACGAGTTGCGGTAGACGAATTCTGGAGCTAGGTTTTGTAAGAAGGGTTTTGCTGGCCCTCGTTAATTCATCGAATCGAACTGAGGTGTTGTCCGCACGATCCGTCTTTACTATATATTTAATATCTCTCTCCAAAGTCTTGGTGTAATTTTTGGAGTCACAGTTCTCTTTGCTCTTTCGTCTAGGGAAACCCTCAGTTGCCCGGATGCACCGTTCATGACAGATTTTTCGGTGTTGGTCCCCGTTACGATTGAGTCGTCTACTATGTACTGTAAAGTATGTATCGAAGAGCCGCGAAATCCCAGGGACGCGCTCTGACGAGTTACATAGGGCAACAGCTATCAGTTTTCCGGATTGGAATATCGTTGCAAGGGGCGTTCGCAATTTCAGCAGGATTGTTAAAGTCTATTAACGGTTTGCTATAGACTAATATTATTGTGGGTCTGCATTGACGGCCGAACCTGCTAATGAAGAGCTGCGATATGCCCTGCGAGGGTGTGTTCCCTCCTGATTCTGGTACCCCAGTTTGCTAACACATCTGTAGCGAATACTGACGGGATATGTGGTGGGTCGAACCGCCAATCAGTTTAGAAGGGCCCGACAATTCTCCTGTTCAATCCGCCTTCCCGGCAGACTATAAGCCTCTAGGCTGCAAGACAGATCCTAAAACGCCTTCCCGTGATATAGATTACTCTTAGTGGGACTACTGCAATCGTGACACGATGACTACATAGACATGCCTCAGCCTTCGTGAGGGCAGAGGTTACCAGCTTGCGGGCACCAAGAATGGCAATGAATAGTATTGCGATCCAGTTCTCGGAGCTCAGACGGTACTCAGAGGTGAATCCATCCGACGATTCAGCTCTTCAGTATTGTAATACACCGTGCAGGAGCAGTCCCAATCGAATCTATGGTGGAGAAGGTTATATTTCCCTATATGAGGCGAAGCAACTGGACGGCCCCCTTTCCCTTCAGTGATAGAAACTATAATGGTCAAAAAGGGAGTTAGATGACACGTGCTCTATAATTCCTTCTCCGAACCCGTACCAACCTGCCCAACGAACACCGCTCCATCAACAACCACAACGCCACCGACGACCACACTTGGCCATACGGTTCAACCGCAACGGTAAAAACAACCACAGACGTACACATAACCGTCACAACAATCATATGCGTTACTATACCAGAAACCAAATATGCACCCACAACCGGAACCGTACTAACCAACCAATATTTCCGTACCAACAACCACGACTCAGGAAACAAGGACGACTGAAATGTGCCAACGACAACAACCGCATTACTGCCACCCATTGTCAGCGTAGGATTGCCACAATGACAACCGCATATTAGCCAACAGCCGTAAACATAAGGTCAATAGTACTTACTACTATGTATGCTCCAACCCCCATGACGGTGCTGGTTACCGTATATGCGCCGACGGCTATATATGTGTTCACGATCACAACGACAGAGTCACAAGTTCTTCAACAACAGCAACAACAACAGCAACAACAGGTTCGACATCATCAACGATAGTAGCGCCCACTGGATCTCCTTCAGACGCAACATCTAGCACTACATCACCGACTATGGAGCAGCACGTGTGTCCGGTACCGCCACTAGCGGCTACAAGTGAGGCACATGGTTGGGTGGTTACAGTCTATTCAACGAGTGCAGTGTATTAGTATGGCAGCAAGGGCTATTACTTTTGGGTGAGGGAGGAGGGAATGATAGTATGATACAATTAAACTTATAGCACATTGGGGGTCTCCTGGCGCCTTGGCGGCGGTGATGGAGTATGGAGTGGCTGTACCTTCTGTTGTCCTTTCAGTCGTCGGAATGCTGATCAAGCAGAGTGCATTCATACGGTTTTGCAGATGCTCGGTAGCCGTGACTTCTGCGGTGCACCGCTGTTGAAGGGATGAGAGATGCATTGGAGCGTGCAGCGCTGTGCTGGCATGTGGATGCCGTCAAATTTCTCCTTGACGAAGTGGAGCGATTTCCGCATCTAGGAAAAAAGGAGGATACGAGGTGTCTGGGAAATACGCTTTTGAATACGGCGCAAAGTTATTGTTGCAATGATATGTGTAGGCCGGACCAGTATGGTCTTGGGTACTGGCCGGGGAGCGAGCAGAGGCAGATTCCGACGGTGACAGCGCTTATTAAAGCAGGCGCGGATGTCAATGCGAGACACCTAGAGTCTCTATAGGGTGTCCCGGCTATGGGCTATGCTTCGGGAGACGGGAGTGTGCGACGGGCTGTGGTTTGTTTCGGCTTGAGCAGGGCGCTCCACGTTATTTTCGAAGACTCACAAGGCTGGAGACCTATAATGACCGTTGTATCAGACACTACGGATGACGCGAATATACTCGAAGCTTTTATCGCAGCAGGCGCTTCCTTGATGCACAAAGACGCCACAGACATCACTCCTCTTCATTGCACTACACAGCCCTCCATCGCCGAGTCGCTTATCCGCAACGGAGCGGATATCCATGCCAGAGACATCGACGAGAAAACCGCTCTTCATGGTGCATTTTGAACACATCATTCAGGCCGATGTTAAAGCTCCGACAACCGACAGGCTCATGGTTCTGCATCGAGCAGCAAAATGTGCCGATCTTGTGCTCGTTAGGTAGTTACTTGCGCAGGGTGTTAATACGAAGGCCATCACGGCAGGTGGAGAGACGGCTCTGCATATGATATGTTTGTCTCAGGTTGATTGCACCCTTGAAGCTGTTGTGATTGTACGGATGCTGCTGGATAATGGTATGGAAGTGGATGCTAAGACGCTTGAAGGAACTACACCGCTCCCAAGATACATTAGAGCTTGTGAGCCATATCGAGTTAGGGGTAATCTCTAAATGGCGAATCTTTTACGAGAGAAGGGTGCGGATAGGGATGCGGAATATGATAGAGGACAGAACGTACCGAATTCGGCAGAAAATAAGGGATTAACTTTGGATGAAGATGGAAGACTACGAGAGAAGCCTAAGCTGGTTGTTACATGCAGTCAGGAAAAGGGTAGAGGAAGAGGCAGAGGAAAAGGGGGAGGAAGAGGAGATATTATTGGAGGGAGGGGGAGAGGCACGGCATAACCTCCACCAAACCCAAGTACGATGTCTACGACAATTCGACTTGAGGTCAACTCTCTTCATACACATGTCAGCGTTGTTTCCAAGGATGGGTGATGTACCTACAGAAGCAACGGACTTCGCATCATCGGCTTCAGGAAAACATATTCGCGGAGCGGTAGAGGGCAACCGATCTATAAACAGCGAGCCTCATATCGAGACTAGATGTGGCAACGTGGTGCGGTCAAAACATCCTCTTCAAAGAAGGATGCGCATGAGTTTACTGTTCGACCAACTTATATGACCCTTTGCCAAGTGCCGAAGGGCACGACCTTGGTGACAGCGGCCGTTTACTAGAATGAATCAACATCGAAACGCCTTTCGAGCTATCAGCAGTTATACGCGAACTCACGGATAGAAGATAACTCGTTCGCATAACGTAGCTTACGTCTGTTTCATGACTATTAGTGAGCTGTCGGTATGGTAATTCTGGCACCAATCTTCCCAGCAATGGTTGTAAAATGAGCTCAGACAAGAACAAAACCACTCGAGATGATTCAACAGATGTCACTGGCGGTCAAAAGTCCTAGCGGTGATATCGATGGTATAAGTATAGGAGGCTTTCCAAAAAGTACAACCATGTACAACACCAATGACAACTATGGTCGAAATCGGACGACCAGGGCCTGGCCGCGTATAAAAGGAAGATGAACATGAATGAGAACTGTATTTGTTACCGCTTCGCAGATCGGATAAGGTGTTATGGGATGAAAGCGCGTGATACCTGGCAATGTTACACTCCGAAGCTTATCATCGCTCACATCAACAAAAGCACCAATACTTATATCTGGCTCTGACTGTAATTCTACGACTTCGCCCGCACAGCTGTCAGCCTGCGTCTACTCCTTGTCTGTGGCGTAATCTCGATAGAAATAGATACATATTATCCAATAATATGCAACCCCGAAACGCCACCATCATTTCGACTGCACATGCGTTGACGCCTAGCCAGACAGCTACCACTAGATAAATATAAAGCAATCCTCACCGGTTACCGATACATCGCCCTCGTGCTCAATTACAGCCTTGCGAAAGATGCACCATGAAATCGAGCCGCATGCCACCAAGATAAGTACAAGTCTGGGGGATGTCCCACCCGACCAGCCACTGTCTAGATATATGTATCTGACATGGACATTAACACCATTATAAATACCTTGCCAGACAACGGCTGGAGCGAGCGCTGCCTGGAGCGGTTACCATTCAAAGAAGATTTGAATTTTACAAAAGGGCTCCTTCACCTTGTGGACGCAGAAGGACGACCGCTGAAGGCCTTTACGAAAGAAACGTGGGGCGTTACCATCGCGGACTGCTATAAATACTGTAATTCGCAAGATGTGCCTTATGTAAGTCAATATGGTCCCCTCCTTGGGGCGGCGTGTCGAAAACTAATGATTTGTTCGAAAGGTATTCAACTTCCAGACCTTCGCAAGCGCATTTGCAAATTACCTACTTCCCTGGCTCACCTTAACGGCACAATTACCATATGAGACGAGTGGACCATGGGATAACTTCCTCTCACTATGTCTCTCCGTCGGCTCACCTGCATTGATCACGTATTCACTCACACTGACAATCTTGAATCGTTATAGCCTTCAAAGTCGCTGGCAAACTTTACACCAAGCGGCTGGTTCTCGAGGTGTTCAAGCCAAATACAACGACTTCAGTAAGCGAGTGTGCGAAATTCAGTTTCTGCTACAAGAAGCGCAGCAGGTTCCCCTTAGAGCCAGCCAGGAACGAGGGTGGCTGAGCAGTCTGATTGTGGGACCGAAGAATCAGGAGTGGTGGGGGAATTTGAAGAAGAGGTTGATGAGAACGAGGCGAGGTGTAACGTTTTCACTCGTGGCGCAACTTCTAGCCGCGGGCTTAGCGTGGCTGTTCACTGTGGCAAGCGCGTTTCTTGACAGTAGGGGGGATCGCACTGTTGCGAACCAGTTGAGCAGTGGCACATTGTGGCTGTGGCTGATTCCAGTGATTTGCGGGTGGGTGACGGTGGGGACCCAGAATGCGCATGATTCTATCGAGGATGCTCTGCGTGCTGATATTGCGTATCGATCAAAGGAGCCCCCTATTGCTGACGGCTCTTCCCTCACGGAGAAGACGCAACAAAAGGGAATCAGAGTTCGACCTGCTCTGGCTGTCCAGCCCCATCGCCATCAGACGAGTGAGGCTGCTTTCGAAGTGCCGTCTGAGGACAACCTTGATCTCCCTAGGTGGTTAGGAGCAGATATTATGGGCGATGAGCAGAGAGTGGGACCGATCTTCAATTATGCCCGCGTCTTTACATGGTGGCAACTGGCGCAGACTATCCAGTCAGCCTTGATAAAAACGGTGAACAATATCGAGAAAGGATACATGTGCAAGCCATCCCAAGGTCATACGAACACGGTCTCTCCGCAATGGAATAGTGATGGTAAACCAGAAGAGAACCTCTCTGGGGACTCGTATACCACCGCGCAGTATTGCGGCCTAGATATCAACAGAGGCGAAATACTAGCGTATCCCAAATGGCACCAGATCACCGCCGATGTATGGAAGCGCATCGTTGTAGCCAGCATTATATCACTTGTCATGCAATGGGGGACCATCGGACCGGGCATCCTCATAGCATACAACACTCCGACGAAGGGTATTGGCTGCATATCAGCTTCTTATCTCGTGTACGGGGGCCTCGCGACACTGGTTTGGGTCCTATTAACGATGTCCATGATATTCTCGCATGCCGTCATGTTGCGCTATCAAAAAGAACATCGAGATGCCCCCTCCACGGATTTCCGATCTCGGCCAACAACATCGCTAACGCAGGCGTACGAGCGTAACACTTCGCATTCCGTTCTCTGTGCCTTCGCAGTGGTTACGCGGCTCGTGGGGAAGACGATTGCGGTGCTGAACGCGCTGTGGTTACTCACAACCTCTCTTCTTGATTATACGGGCGTCTATGACCGGTGTTACTGTAGAGGTAATGAGACTAGTCTCGGTATGGCAAAAGGATGGGTGGTGCTCTTTAAGAGCGAGGACGATTTATCCCAGTATGCGACATCCTCTTGGGCGGGTGGCGTGGCTATAAGCATTATGTTTTGCGTCGCGATTTACTTTTTCTTTTGGTTAGGAAGTAGGAGGAGTCCTAAGGGTGAATGAAGGGGTTGGACGTGCAATATGAGTTTAGACATCAGGGGTGTAGTATGGTATGGACTCGAGATTCAGTTAGCGTCGTCGCTTTCTTGATTGTTGAGGTTGAAAAGTTAGGACCCTCCTCTCGTTTCTGTCGTCTTGTACGTCAAATGGTGATAGCCACCCCCCTATACCCAGCGCCATGTTCTTGTTAAAGGACATGAACCTCATACCGTTAAATGCTAGAGCTTTTCGTATAAGAGCGCTAAATACATATCGAGGATTTCAGCGTTTATTGTGGCACGCTAAAACGTCCAAGGTCTTCTGCACAACAACAATATTCCCATCTAAACTTCGACTGCATTCGAGGTCCTCTCAAGGAGGCTCCTATAGATACCGACGGGCAACACTGAAGATGAAATATTTAACAGATTGTGACGGCTCACATGCTTGCATAGGTTAGGTGGGTTGCCTTGGGTAGGTTGAACCACTTCATAGTGAATGATGAACATGTGTGTGGTTGAAGGGCTTTCAGTTGTCGAAGGCGCAGAGGTTGGATATTTTGCTGGATTGTCAGCATTCGGATTCGATATTGGTGACGCGGAGGTTGGGAAACCGGGAGTCGTTTTTCAGGTAGCCGCATTTCCCTTTGCTATAGGTGGCCAGCGTGTATGAGGATTGGTACGGAGATTTTCAGAAAGAGGGCTGCAAGGAGGGTAAGGATATGCATGTTGCGAGATGGGCGGAGGAGCTTTTTGTATAATGGTTTGCTGCATGGTCTCTCTCTTACACGGGGGATCTGGTTTTCTTATCTCGTGCTTTTGACAAGGCCAGCTGCACAACCAATGAAATATAAGTTTACGAACAATCGTATATTGAGAGGTTATCCAGACCTATAAGCTGACTGGTTGAAATTCAGTTTCGAATGTGTGGCATCCATAATGCCATACCTGTGCAAGGTAACCAGTCCACTGACATAATCTGCAGAGGCTAGAGATTTCTTGTACCTCCAACAACTTCAGCTATAAATATTTTATATTCACGTTGCTTGTATTCGCCAAGGACTGAAAAGATACGTTCTAATCAGCGCGATGAAAATTGTATTACCCAACACTTGCGTGCGTGCAGTGTTTCGTAGTCTGCTGTATGTCAGTCCTGTGGCTGTTCTGTATAGATAGTATCGATCTCATTGTTGTCTCAGATCAGTCCATTTACGGCCCTGCATATTGCTTGCGGCTCGTAATAGGAAGCCCAAAGCCATATGTTTTTACCGCGTACAAGCACGCACTGTTAGCAAGATTGAGGAATTCAATAGTAAAGATACTATGGCAAAGTTCAGATGGAATCAAAGTCCTTCACGACTAAGGTTGAGGTCAACATAAAGTGCGATGACAGGACACAGTCATGACGTCATGACAAAGACCAGCACTTTGACACCCCAAAAGTACAAGTACCAAATAAAATCGCATGGACCGCAAAATTAATAAAGCTCAGCCCTTATATCCTCCAGCCAAAACAATTCCAATTCACAATGGCGGGGAAAGCTTCAACCCAGGGCGAAGCCCTTCGTGAGAACTACGAAAAGCGACCCGATCCCGTAGCCCTTACCCATAACTCAGACGAATCCAAAAACGCGTCCTCCGGCGTAGACTACGAGCCTCATCCCGAGAATTCTATTGCTCTAGAGCCCGAGCGGCAGCGCATCGTTCAGTCAATCACCAACTTGTATTCAGGGAGTGCGAGCGAGGAGGATATGCGGGTATATGCGGAAAAGGCTGTGTATGATGACCCATGGAGTTTCTGCGATACCCGGTATAAAATTGCTGGGCAATGGTATGGTATGTTAGGCTCCACCAATCTAATTCCAATCAGATACTGCCTGAAATTTCCACCTAACTCATGGATAAGGTCTCCCAATGATCATGGCCAAATCACGTACACTGGCCACAGAAATCATATCGTCCAAACCGGACGAAATAATTTTCAAACTTCAGCAAGAGTACACGCCAAAACTATTGCCCGGGGCTAAGGCCGTGAATAGCTTGATTACGCTGACGTTGGATGAAAATGGGAAGGTGAAGTATCATAAGGATATGTGGAACGAGAAGGATTATTCTCATGAGGGGTGGGGAATGGTGTTTAAGACTTTGAACGGTGATCATTTGACGAAGATTACAAGACCACCGGATAGTCTTTGAGGGAATATCTTTTCATGTTTCTTACTTCCTACCTCCCTGGGCTCCAACTCTTAAATCAAAGAATGAGTATCTTAACTCTAGTTTTAGTGTGCTATCTGCTTTTAGGTTATATCCCCATTCCAACTTCAGATCTATGCCAAAATACTCACGATATTCGTGAAAGCAGTATACTGTACTTGTACTTTTTTCTGTTTATTTCTCAGATTATGAGGCTTGGCGGAACTTAATTATCTACATCTCTGTTTTTACGAAGTTTTCTTTAAGTATCTCAATTAATAATAATAATTCAATTTAACGTGCTACCTGGTTCCCAATCGGGTCTATGAACTCGTAGAATCACTGTTTAGAGCAAAGTAAACCCGACTCTAGAGGAATGGCCCTCTAGAGTCCAAAAATCTTCGCCTTTCCTCACCCTAAACCATTCTAATATAGCTATGGTGAGTTGTTTCACAAGCTACTAGTTACTGTTCCCTATCTGCCAGTGCCGCCGCTCAGGCAACAGAGGGGTTATTATGACACGGCCTGGGTTAGTTGGAAGGGGGCCCAGTCCCCTGTATTCTCTTTTGCAATAGCCCTTGCAACTTGGAACTGTTCAAGTATGTTTGTTTCTAGGAGCCATTGTGTAGCTGCTTTTGCCATTCTCTTCTCTTTCAATATCTTCTGAAGCTCTGTAGTGCCCGTCTTTAGAAGAAGATTCGCACGGGATTGGATATAGTTGGGGCAGAATGCCAGGATATGTCAGAGTGTTTTGCCGTCCAGTCCCATATGGGCAGCTCGGGGCGATTCCTTGAACTCCAATCCTCGCCAGCCAGTCATTCAGTCCGAGGGCTTCAGTACGAAGTAGAAAGACTACAGCTGCTTCATGTTTAGGAAGACCGTCATAGAGGCGAAGCGGCTAGCTTTCCCATCCTCCCGACCAGGTTGCTGCATTCCGGCCAGCTTTATTAGCTTCCCGCTGCCACCTCTCTTTCCACGCCGCCATAACTGCCTGCTTGATAACTACATGCGTGCGGTAATCCTCAACTGTTCTGTCTTGCCTTGATCTAGAGCCAGCTCTTTTCACAACCTCATATTTTTCATTTGCTTCTTGTGCTCGAGATCGGAGCTGGTCGATTCCAGTGGAGGGTTGTTCAATCTGGCGGGTAGGACGTCCCCTTCTGAGGCTCATCCTAATTTGTCTTGCTGCTATCCAGATCCTTTTGGTATTCTCCTTGATTTCAACTTTCACCATTCTTTTGTTCCTTAGAATCTTTGAGAGCTTTGTAATACCGGTCTTTAGGAGGAGGTTCGCTCGAGGTTAGGTGTGATCAGGACAGAAGCTGAGTATATGTCGAAGTCTTTGCCGCCCAGTTCTATATAGACATCCTGGGTCCATTCCCGGGGCTCCACTCCTCTCCCACCAGCCATTCAGTACAATTACCTCCGTACGGAGCAAAAATAGTGCTGTCGCTTCGTATTAGGGAAGGCTATTGTAAAAATTTAGTAGTTGGCTTACCTACCTCTCCTTCCGTATGCCCGTAAGTTCTTTTGCCAATGGTCATTCACCTGGATGGATATTGGCGTGTCCTGCCTTACCTTGATCTAAGGTCTTCTTTCCCTAACCTCTTGTTTGTCAATCACCCTACCTGCTAGACCGCGTAGCTGATCCGTTCTGGTGGGAGATTTGTCATAGTATTGATCCTCTCTGCATTATCAGTAACTCCAAATACAGGTCGATTGACAGTGTTTCACTCTCCTTCTCTAGTGCTCTCATCGGGCTTTCTGGTATGCTCCAAGTAAATTTAGTAGACATTTGTTTTGGAGGGGTTTGAGCTGATGGATCTTGGGGGGTGGGGGTAATTACTGATCTCTCGGCTTGCACGGGCTAGATTTATGCTATATAGACCATAATTGGTCTTATCGCAGCTGATTACAGCTACCTTGATTTCTGTACAGATAGATATACGTGGATGAGTCAGGGATGGTGAGCAGTACGCAGGCATGAAGAAGTAAAGAATTGAACTGAAGTATATTGAAAAGCCTGGGACCAGAGCCCAATATATACATGAGAAAACTGACAGGTAAGGACAACGTCAACCATACTGGGAAGGAAAAGCAGAAGTATCGTAAACATGCAGTGACAAGAATGAGTGAGTTGCGACTGCGAAAGTGCAAGAGTGATCCTAAACTGTAACAGGATGAGTATATACAAGCCACAAGCTTGAAAGCAGCGGCTCTCTTTGCCGATACCCTTCCTATATAGTTCTTCCATGATAGGAATAGATCCAACTATATCCCTAAAACTCAGAGAGAGAAGACAAGCCTAGCTTCTTGATCTTCGATTTGGGCTATAGACTTCAAGTCCTCAGTTACTTTCCATTGTTTAGTAAAGTAGATAAGTGGGTATTTTTCTGCTGTAAATTTGGCCACGGACCGCTTTGCCCACATTACACACTTCTCATGTTCCTTTGTAAGCCTTTGGCAATTTTCTGCAGCTTTGTGGCCCCAGACAATAAGGGTATTATTGTCCACAAAGCCGAATCTTGTAACTTCCGAGTCAGCTGACATGGAAGAGTGCTTAGCTAAGACTTCGAGTTATGAGGTTATACTTAAAACGGAATACATACTTCAAGTTATATGATACACAGTTAGAACATGTAGTATGAAATGTATAGTCGTCTCCAAGAAGCTTGTTCATTCTCGCATCCATCACTTTAACTAGAGCTTGAAACTAGATAACAGAATTTAAGGAGAGCCTTTCCTCGCGGGAATTCAATATACTATATTAAGCCCCTCCCTGCCTTATCTCCCTTTGAACGCCAACGCTATGCATACAGAAAAACAAAACACCTCATCCTTCGTATCCCTCATTATATCTGAGTATCGAGAAGGGACCACTCACCTCCTCGCTCTCTTTGAACTTTGAATACTCGTCTGACTCAACACACTTGCACTTCTCTTATGCCCAGCTGGCGGCATCGCCGCTTCACTGGGCGTCTGCGTCCTGGTATCTGTCTCCCCATCCGCATCCACCTCCCCCTCAGCATCTATATCCACCTCTCCATCCGCATCCCCAGCCGGCGTCCCCTCACCCCCAACCCCAGCATTCATATTCGCATTAGGATCGGTGCTCTGATCCTGACTATCTGAAATCTCATTCTTCTTGGGCCCTTCCGCACTCCCCTGTTCCGCCTTCCGCCTCCGCATTTCCTCCAACACTCTACACTCCCCCTCCTCCTTCTCCCTCACCTTCCGCACATCCAAAAGCCGACCCACCTTCCCGACCAACCGCTCAAACACCTCGCCAACCCTACTCGTCGGTATACTAATCAACTCTTGGATGCCTAGCTGCGCAAGTGCTGCCGCAATCTTTTGAGTCTGCACGTTACTCTTCGCCTGCCGCATCTTGAGCAGCTTGTCAGACCCGAACGTGACGCCCGAGGTGAGGCGGTCGTGCGTAGAGACGTTGAAGCGGTGCTCCTGCGCAGGCGTGAGCGTGCGGATCGGGGTTTGGGGCGTGGCTTGGTTAGCGGCGGCGTTGGGGAGTGTTTGGCGGCGGGCGGAGGCGGCGGAGTTGAGGGCCGCGGAGTGTTGGGCGGAGCCGGGGGTACCGATGATGTCGTTGGCGGAAAGGCTGAGTCTGGGTGGGCCGGAGCCAGAGGCGCGCTTTTTGCTGCGGTCTTGTTGGTAAAGCTGCTGGATCAGGGCTTGGAGGGCTTGCGAGGACTGGAAGGAGGTGAGGCCCGCGGCGACTTGGGTGTTGGGCATGGGGGCGTCGAGACGCTCGCGGAGTTCGATGCGCTCGGAGTCGAGACGGTTGGCAGCCATGTTGATGCGTTGGAGTTCGGCGAGGAGGAATTCTTCTTCTTTTACTTCGTCCATCGGGCGGCTCATGAGGGCTATAGCGAGGTTTTTTCTATGGCGCTCCGTTGTTGGGCTGAAGTTTGTGAGGATGTCGTACCGCGCGTATTCCGCGGCACCCATTTCTTCTTGTGGTATTCGGAGCTTCATGAGCTTGGCCGAGATTTCGTAGAAGCGGGCTTTCAGGTCTTCGATTGACCGGTCCTTTGGAGGTGCGAAGGGGAGGGCGCTTAGAGCGTGAACATTGGTGTCTCCGTTCTCGTCTGTAGGTTCGGGTTTTGGGGGTGGTTGCCAGTCGTAGCGATCTGCGATTATCGGCCAGCGATAATAGTATTCCTTTATCATATCCAGCAAGTAGTCTGTCTCTTCCCGACTCCAGTCCTCGCTCCGTAGATACGCCTCGTATTCATTGTCTGTGAACGTGGGGACCTCCACTTGGACGTTATATTTCGCGAATTCGTAGTTCGAATCGACCACAACTGGTGTGTCGTCGCCACTTGTGGGAGCGGGTTGCGTGGTGGGTTTACGCCGCCAATGCTTGAGTATGAGGCCGTCTGAGCGAGCTGGATTAGAGAAGGGCTGCTGAATCCTGTGAGACCTTGTTAGCAAATGCACAATTGTGCGAATGCGAACCTGTCCATACCAAGGCCTTACCAGCCCAGCGTGTTGCCTCTTCGCTCTATAGCTCTTCTTCTCTTCGTAGACAGCAACTGGAGGAGGCCGTTCACCATATAGCGCCGCGACTTCACGTGCAACACCCTCTGCAGAGAAACAAGTATTAGCCATTCACGACCGCTAGTAATATCGCGATATGGTGAAGCGCAAACTTACGGAACTTTCTTGTGGGTGCTGCTGGCTTGGGTCGCTTCTGAACGGCGGTCTTCTGCGCGTCTCCACCCACGCCTAACCCAAGCATATCTCTAACATCTCGACTGGACGCCATCGGGATAATCTGGCGTGAATTTATTATCGGGAAATCGATAGGGTTGATGGTGCTGCGGTTATGATTTGTTGAAGTTGATGGCTGTGGAATTCCAAGTCGTCCTGCGGAGAAGAGCGGACCTCCGCATCACGTGCGCGTACATTCGGGGTAGCTTGCAGGAGGTTAGAGCACACCACAAATGAAGTAAGACTATCCATAACATTTTGAGAGATAGTCTATTTTTGTTATTTGGTGTAGTACTAAGTCTGTTTATATCATTACGATTGTGATATACCCTACAATATCTGTATATCCCTTTTACATATCTCTTACTCCTTAGCTCATTCGGTTGCCTTGGTCACATCTTTTGAGCACCGGATCCACACAGAAAATCTTGCCAAAGGATTGTCTTTCTTTATTAAAGTTTGGCTGGAGTCAAGTGCCTTGAATATCGGTTCACTTAGAGTCTGGAACTTAGAGGAAAACTCTCTATAACCGTGCAAACACTGACGCATTCCTTCCACCCCTAAACAAATCCAACATCTCTTTCGACATCCACTGCTCCCGGGTCTTAGCTAGACCTCTTTCCATGTCCCAAAAACGGTCGCTTTGAATAAAGATTCCCGCTCCGTTAGCCTTGATTCCTGCATTGAACAGGTAGCATACCGCCAGAGCAATTGACTCAGGCTTGTTGATTGGGATACCTTGAGCAGCCATCTCTTTAGTATGTTGTTCGGGAGACTTCTTTGACTTCTCCTCTCCAGTGGAGAGGATAGGGGTGGTGGTAATTGCTGGGGCGACAACAGAGAGGGCGATATTCAGTTTGGCGCAGTCCCGTTTAAGAGCCCGCATAAGGCCGACAACACCTATAGCAGCGTCAGTGAAGGATTTTTACCGAAGGTCTTGTTGTTTACAAACCATGTTTAGCGGCTGAATATAATGGCTGGTCAGCTGTTGCTAGATATCCGGCAAGGGAACTGGTGATTACGATCTGACCGCCCTCCTTATTCTTTTTCAGAAAGTGGATAGCAAGCTTCGTTGTATTAGCCGCCGCATCCATGTCGATGTTCAAGACCTTCCTATCCAATTCTTTCAGTTTGCCCTCAGAGTCTAACTCATCTGTAAAGAACTGGTCACGGTATTCGGCGATTCCAGCATTCACGAACACAGCATCTATACGTCCAAATTTAGCATGAGCCGCTTCAAATCCAGCTCTCTGTTCTGGCCAAGAGGTAATGTCGCAAGAGTGGAAGAGAACTCGGGAGGGGTCATGCTTGAAGGTAGAAGGGGGTTGCCTAAGATCCAGAAAAACGATATTGTTCTTTGGGGAGAGATCCGAGAGGAGGGTGGCCGTTGCGAGACCAATGCCTGAGGATCCGCCTGTTATGACAACGGTTTTGTTACCGGCTTTGAGGGAGGAGAAGGTGGAGGAATCAGGTTTGAATGTCTGTCCCATGGTGTAGACGGGGTATATCTACAACGACAGGGGGAGCAAATCTTCAATAGATATCGTTAAAGATATGCTTAAAGAGGCTCAGAGAAAGAACTTCTACAGTACGAAGAAGAGTAGTGATGTAGAGGCTGTGAAAGGAAATGTGTTCTTGAGACGAATTGTGGAGAGAGAGAAAACGCATGTATAGCGGAGGTACTGTTGGAGAAAGGGGTAGAATGTTAGGTTTTGGACTACCAAGCTCTTACTTATAATTAGTTTGACAGTTACCTAGGTAAGAATTGAGGTTCCCGAGCTCCCAGCTTCTAGAATGCGGGGTCGGCTGAGGCCAAAGCAGACCGTAATATACAGCGAGCTCATTACTTGTCTGTAGTAATGCTGCTTGATCCTAGATGAAGCTCAAAGCAACCGATACATGTTATAAAGCGTCACGGCACGAATACAAAGTAAAAGTTCTGCTTTCGGCAAGACTTAACTGAAGTACTCAGGCAGGTGATATTCCGGGCTAGTTTTGAGCCGATGAATTCATACTTGGATAACTCTCGTCGCCAGTAATTAGATGCAAGCTAGGGTCGTGATAAATCAGAGTCTGTATGTTAGATATGACTGTATGGGTGAAGTTCACCTGCACGAGGTTGACGGTCTATCACGTGATGATTAATCTAACCTCTTCGGTGAAACCCTGGAATTGGCGACACGGTTTCGACATTTGGAGATATCGAACCTCAACACCAACGCTTCTTGCCATCAAGACAACTGCCAATATGTGGGCCCTTCCTCTGGTTGTCGCCGCGCTGGCGATTCCCTCGCAAGCTTTACATTTCTTCTTTGACGGTGCAACCCAGAAATGCTTCTTCGAGGAGCTCCCGAAGGACACACTCGTTGTCGGTACGGCATATCCTGTTCCCTAATCTGTAGAGAAGCTGGGGGAGATTGGCCATATGGAGAACTGGGAGTTAGCACGCACTAACGTTTGCAGGCCACTATGAAGCTGAGCAATGGGACGAAGCCACCAGAACATACCAACTCAGGCCCGAAATAGGCGTCTTCATCACTGTAGAAGAGACCTTCGACAATGATCACCGTGTCGTCGCTCAGCGCGGCGGCTCTAAAGGACGTTTTACCTTCTCTGCCGCTGATTCAGGCGAGCACCGGCTGTGCTTTACCCCCCAGAATGTCGCATCAAGTGGAGGTTGGTTGAGCCATGGAGAACCGAAGGGCGGCGTCAAGTTCACATTGGACATGGTTATCGGTGAAACGAGCAAGATCGAGAGTGCAGACAAGAGCAAGATTGATGATATTGTGCAGAAGGTCCGGGATCTGAACGGCAGGTTACAAGATATCAGGAGGGAGCAGGTGTTCCAAAGAGTATGTGGATCCCCTCTGATCGCCATTGGAGGAGGCTTAGTCGGGGACGAAGAGCCTTTGGTGGCATATAATGGATGCAAATGCTAACTATCTGCTGCAGGAACGGGAGGCTGAGTTCCGGGACCAATCTGAGTCCACAAACGCACGTGTGGTACGATGGACACTAATACAACTGGCGATTCTCGGTGTGACATGTGCATGGCAATTGTCGCACCTGCGGGCATTCTTCATCAAGCAGAAGCTTACATGAGCGGATTGGATAATATGGGGTATCAATGATAGGTCTGGAAACTGGAACGATGATACGATGCTGGTGCTTCGGGGACTCTGTATGGTACTCACGGGCGTTATAAAATGGAATTGACTAGCGTTTGCATAGAACTGGACGGACTATGACATTGAGTATGCCGAATGATATCCCGATCGGGGGAGTAGTCTCTTCTTGTTCCATTTATCCATCAGACTTAACAGAGTCCCTTATATTTCATCCCTATCCAAATCCGCGTCACAGCCCCTTACATACCCTATTTCTTACAACGCCTTCCTCAACGCACTCTTAAATGGTATGATCTGCACCCTCTCCCAATCCCACACCTTCCCCTCAACATAAACATCCTTCTTCAGCCTCTCCAACACTTGCTCCTTAGTATCGGCGCCAATCAACATGCAACTGCCCTTCATCTTCGGCGGGCCGGATGTGCCTTCCTTGATGGGCTCCTCGAGCATAGCTCCTATAGTAAATGATATCAGTTCAAATTAACTTAATTCTGGTGGGGAGAAAAGACGAGGGAAAGTAACCATACCACCCCACAGCCAAAAATCCTCCGGATCGGCTTTCAAGCCCGCTATATGCTGGTCTCTGACTTTCAATCTGTTTTCTAATGCCCCATTGAAGTCAGGGGCAATGACGAGCCATTCTTGTGTCGCTTTGGTGGTCATTGTACGTCTCAGAATGGAGCTTGCTACGGAAGTACTTTGTGGATAGGGTTGTGCGGCTGATCTTAAGCTGGAGGCGATGTAAAAGTTACGAGATGCTCTTGTGAGGACGGAGAGGAGTCCCGGACGCGGAGATATCATTTAAATGTGGGTGGGGAGCTTAGTAGTCTGTTAAGAGATGTGTATATTCGTATATTGGAAGTAGATGGTAGGGCGCACCGTGAGTGACATGTGCCGAGGATGGCTTTATTCCGTAATCGGAGGTTATAGCGGGGAATATCTGCGGCGAATATCTGCGGTGAATATCTGCGGCGAATATCCGCGGAAATGAATTTGGGAGACGCAAGAGGTTCTGGACATAATTTATAGATATGTAAAGATATATATATATGCGTATTTCGGTTGGAGAACATAAATTCTACATGTTGCTATGCTTACGTATGTACAAACTTCAGACAGGAAATCTAGGTATCGTAATACTACAGTAAAGAACGGAACCATCAGGTTGGTAAATCAATACCAGGACCGGGTTCAACATCTGCTTCTATAGTTTGGCCTTTGGAGTCTCCTTCTTGAGCATGGCTTCTGCGACGAGACGTCGTTGAATTTTACCTGTGGCGGTCTTAGGCATGACATCTGTGAAGAAGACCTGGACGATGTCAGTTCATGTATGTAAGAAGAAGCAATGATATCTTCTTACCTGCTTAGGTAGCTTGAACTTCGCAACCTTATCTGCCATCCAAGCCTTCAAGTCCTCGCCAGTCAGTTTCTTCCCCTCCTTGAGGACTACAGCAACGCCAACGTCCTGCCCATACATCTCGTCCTCCAAGGCGAAGCTGACTGCCTCTGCCACGGCTGGGTTCTGTGCGATCACGTTGTCCAGCTCAATCGGACTGATCTTCTCTCCTCCTTTATTGATGAGCTCCTTGATCCGACCAGTGATGATGACGTATCCATCCCTATCCTTCTTGCCTTGGTCCCCTGTGCGGAAGAACCCATCCTTTGTGAACGAAGATTTGTTGGCTTCGGGGTTGTTAAGGTATCCCTTAGTGACATTCTCACCACGAATGCAAATCTCGGCTTCTTTGCCTTGAGCTACCTCGTTCCCCTCCTGGTCAAGGATTTTGACTTCAACCCCCTGTCCAATACCCACACTTCCCGGCATACGCTTGCCTGGAGGGAGAGGGTTGCTGGTCATTTGATGTGCTGCTTCGGTCATAGCGTAGGCTTCTAGAACGGGGGCGCTGAGAGCCTTTTCTAGCTCGTAGAAAGTCTTAGGAGAAAGGGGTGAGGAGCAAGACCGAATGAAGCGGATATGGGGCATCGGGCTAGGCAGAGGAGACCTCAGCAAGATCTGATGGATCGTAGGCACAGCGGTGTACCAATTTGCCTTGTGTTCGACGAAATCCTTCCAGAATTGGGAGGCGGAGAATTTTAATGGTACGATGACGGATCCTCCGGAGGCCAAAGGGGCAAGAAAACCTGCCAAAAGTCCATGAACATGAAACAAGGGCATAACTAGCATTGTGCGATCCTTTATCGTCAGTTGGTAGGTAGCTTGGATATTCTTCATGGTCCGTAGCAGGTTCCGATGCGTCAGTGGTACAGCCTTTGGTCGGCCTGTAGTCCCGCTGGTATGGAGAACCAAGGCAACATCGTCCGGCTGCGCAGACTCAATTGGATGGTCTCCTTTCCCAGATAGCTTACCCAACTCTTTCACGTCCAAGACAACCTCGCTTCCATTGTAATAGCACTCTGCAATAGCAGCCTGATATTTCCTAGCTGCTCGTACTGCAGCTGCATCCTGCGCAAATGACCCTTTAGGTACAAGGGCGATAGCGGAACTTAGGTCATCGATGTAAACTGTGATTTCCGTTAGTTGGCCCCTATGGGTTCCTAGGAAACTTCTCAACATACATTCAAATTCTGACTGCTTGTAAGCAGGATTCAATGGCGCTGCAATAGCCCTTTGCCAGGAAGCTGCAATAAATGATACAATGAATTCGTAGGAGTTCGGAAGCGCTATGGAAACTGCAGACTTAGGGCTTATTCCCAGCTTAGCAAGTTGCTGTTGGAATCGCCGTACATCAGAGGCAAGTTTCTGATATGAGATAGTGACAGCAGGATGTGACGGCACAATGATAGCAGTAGACTGGGAGTCTTTTGCGAAGGCATTCTCCAAAGTGCTTGTAATTGCGGTGGCCATTATGGATTATAAGGTAGTGATTATGATGACTACGATGAATTTAGAACAGTTAGCTACTGAAATATCAGTGTACAGAAACGAGCTTTCATACCTGGTTCTATGGTAGAGTCCTGCTCTGATGTCAATTGATGGAAAGTGTTCGTTATCGTATCTATAGTGTACAAGTACTCGAAACCTGAGCGAACGTCACCGGCGACGCTTCGCTGACCAATCATGGCGCCCGATGTCGGACTGTACGCTATATATCACGTGACTTTTCGCTTCCTGGGGTAGCTAATAAGAGTTCTCCCGCGCATAGTAATTGCTGACGTAATTTCATGGTCTGTGCTTTGCGACTCGGAGCAATTAGCTCTCTACGTTTCTCACTCTCACAACTCTTCCGCACCACCACTTCGCTATCTGAGAAGATGGCGTCGAGCAATACCCCAAATACAGCACCGAAAGCGCCAATGCGCTTGTACGCAGAACTGAGGACGGGTTCTAACAATCTACCAGGCCAAATCTCAGCTGCCCCAGTCCTCTACAATCAACATGAAAAGACCGAAGAAGAGAAGAAACCTGGTAACTTCCTTCACTCCTTTGGTGCTGTATAAATTATATGGCCGATACTCACACTTCACGCTAGTTTTGCCTTTTGCACCCTCAGCCATCACACAACGCCCTCAGGCCAGCCAGCGGCGTGGACAGCAGAGGCCAAGGGGGGGCTTTCGACCAGCGGTTACTTCTAGTTCTCCGTCTACTGCCCCAGTGAAGAACTCAGCAAGCCATGCTGTCCCGAGTACTTTTGAGCAGTGGGCAAACATCGATACTGGTGCGGATGAGTATGTCCCCACCCCCCGCTATAACAACAACAGGCGAAAGAAACGAAAGAACCGCCAGGAAGAGGAAAAGCCCGCCGAAATCGACTGGGATGCGCCCTACGATGTTGCCCATCCGAACTCATACGCCGACTATCTTGCCAGTGATGATTACTATGCCATGAAGAGGGCTTGGAAGAGGCATATCAAGCAGCACCGTGCCGACAAGGACGGCAAGGAGGGTGCATCATCACCCGAAGAAGGTGGAGAGAGAGTCGTGGCAATGAACCGTAAGTATATCCCTTCCTGAGAGTGATGTTTTACTTACAAGTTCCAGCCGCCTTCGCTCCCCCAGCCAACTACGACCCGTCGACAGCGGCGGCTTCCGCTGGTTCACCGCCTCCTCCAGCTGTTCAAGACGCTGCAACTGGAGATGAGGCATACGAGAATCGCCTCCGCCTATCGCAGATGAGTGTCCCGCCGCCACCCCCTCCTGAGCCCGAAATTCCTGCGTCTGCCGTGATCCCGCCTCCACCCAAGACGTATTCAGCAACCATCTCTGCGGCGCCAGTCCGCTACGACGTACCTTCTCCACCTGCTGATACTGAAATGAATGATGTTCATGAAAATGAACAATCTGACAAAGGAGCTGAAAAGAAGCCTCCAGCTCCTAGGAAGGGCTGGGCTATGATGGCCAAAATGGGCTACGCCAGGGGAAAGGGCTTGGGAGCGAACGAGGACGGCATTCTTGATGCAGTACGGCACGTCCAAGATAAGGCTAAGAAGCTTCCCGATGCTCAGGGAGGGGGCAGCCAGCCGCGTGCAGGACTCGGAAGCAAACAAGGAGGCCCAGGAACCGGCAGGATCGTTGGTGGAAAAAGAGCGGGAGGTGATGGTGACGAGAACGAAACCATCTATGGCATACGGTCTACGGTCGTTAAAGTATGGGGTATGCTTGATGGCCTTGATCTCGCTGCTGAAATGACGAGGGATGATGGTGGCATCCGGCAGAGGATTGGCGATGATTTCAGCAAAAGAGTATGGTCTGCTTCTCCTTTATGTGGTGCCGCATCTAACGTACCCGCAGTATGGCAAAATCTTGAGGCTTGTGATTGACGAACAGTCCTCAGAGGAGCAGACCCCGGTATATGTACATTTTGGGCATGAGCTCTCTGCTCTTAGCGTATGTAGTTTTCGGTTCCTTTTCTATTGTGCGGTTACTAACATTTAACAAGTTTGTCAATGGCGCGAATGATGACGATTTCCGTTTCGAGGGCCGTAAAATCCGCGCCCGATTCTACGACGAGGAGAAGTTTGAGAAGGGCATCTATGAGTAATTGGCATTCCAGCCAACAACAGTGAGTCCCGAAAACCTCCGTCTACCTCCACTCTTTCCATTTCCAGTCTCACAGGTCCCTTCAGTCCCTTCAGCCTCTCAGTTGTCTCTAGTTGACCGCGACGTGTCGTGGCCAATGACTGACTGGAAAGTTATATTTCATCATGCAGATCTACACTGATTTGCTTATTAATTTTTCATTTAACTCCACATATCAAGCTTCAGACAAGCTCCCTGTCATTAATCGCCATCTATTAGGTTACATTTCCAGGTTCTTTTCCTAGGCTAGGCCAGCATGCCATGCCGTAATGGAACGGAACTCCAGTATTTCTTTCGACAACATCTTCTCATGGGATATTCAATGACCTACGTGGTATATCTGGAGATACCAATCCTTGTTTTCTCAGGGGCATGTCGAAGGTGGTCCATGGTAATTCCCGGAGTACTGCCACGGCTTTGATTGTTATAATAATGATTTGATACAGCTCATGATACCCGGAAATGTTAATGGGCATGTGGAGTTAAGAATATATGGCTTACCTTCTCTTGGGAGGGGTCCATGGTCTTGCTTCACTTCAGTACCATAGCTGCAAAATCATGCACAATAAAGGCTTTCCTTAGGCTGGAATTCACATTTCGTCTTCTTCGAGCCATACTTCTTAGGGTGTCTTACTCGACTCTCTGATGCAATCTATAGGCCTATAATCCGCCCTAAGCCTTAAGGAAGAACGGAACGGCTAACTACTCATACTACATCCATTAATAAACGAACTCTTGAGGGCACTTTCGTATGTGGAGTATGTCATAATATACAAGGCTTCCTACTATCCATACCGTCTCTAAATAAAGCTGACATGAAGCTTCAGCTCATCACTGAACCCGGGATTCATCCTAACCAAAACAAGCCCTAAGGCCTATTAAACTCGACTTGACCCGCCCCACTCCATTATTAACCACTGACTGGTCTATAAGCATGAATTGTTTTTTCTTCGTCCATAATACTGGAAGTGAATCTGAGCTCATTGAGTATGCAAGAGTAATGTCCTGTAAGCTGTATAATGTAAAGTAAGAGATTGACAAAGCGGGTTGTTCCCATGGTGAAGCGCTAGGAGAAGCGAAGCGGCAACCCTCACTTCCGCATTGGGATGTGGCGTTTGTATAGGAAGAGAGAAAACCAGGGAACAAGAAGAACTAAGCAAACCCAGTGAGGCCAGGATTCGTACTTGTAAACTTATGCCTTAATTTTGACCGTAGCTGCTAAGTATATACCTCTAACGCATTGCCGATAGTATTAACCGCCTCTCTTTGCACCACTTCCTCTTGTGTCTCTCCTTCTCTAGCTCCCTTGATCGTCAACAACCTTCTATGCCCGAACCCCTTTCTTTCCCCTTTTTATTTGAGGGGCCAGTAGGCGAGAGAATGAGGAATTGCTTTAGGCTTTGGGAACACAAGGGATGCTTGTACGGCTACTTTTGTTCTTATAGGAAGAGGGATAGTGGAGGAGGGATTAATAAAGTGAGAGAGAAGGGGCAGTTTGACAAGGTCAGTTCGATTGAGGTAGTTCGATAAGGTAGTTTGATAGAAGAAGCTCGATAAAGTAGTTCGATAGAGTGATAGGTTAGTATACAGGGTTAGTCCAGCGCACGGGTAGACGGAAGCGGCCAAATGTAGAATGGGTGAGCACAGAGTGAATGAAACATGATTAAAAACTCAGTGAGGGAGAAGTTGAGAGACCCCATAAGAACTCATCTTAACCCATCATTCAATCAAACTTTCAGTTAAACGAATGCGTAAGTGTGATATTCACCATATTCCATTAATACTCCATAAAAGAGAAAAAGGGTGCGCTCTTATGCGCGAGGTCCACCATCGCACACAGTTATTATGATCCCCAAAGTCTTTCTCAATGGATGTTATGAAAACAGGAAAATGAGAGCGGAATCAAATCGGCGGTCATCCCATCAGTGTTCCAGGGGGAATATACAACCAGGTCAAAAGAACCTTTCCCTATCCATGAAATCACCTTTGGCTTCCGGATGTCGTCCTATTGCACCATTCAGGTACATTCTTTTCATACGGTACCTCCACGGTACAAATGCGCCCCTGAAACTTATCTCTCTTAAACATATCAACACAAAGCCCATACTCTTATCCTATCTCATCCATCTAATCTCATTATTTAACCGGCGTTGCCTGCCTTCTCTTCGGTATCGATATGCCAAACCACATAATTCGGCAATCCATAGACCCCATAACCCGCACGCTTTGCCATCTTCGCGAAGCCCTCAGTCT
The DNA here is from genome assembly GCA_010093945.1 of Delitschia confertaspora ATCC 74209. Taxonomy (NCBI): domain Eukaryota; kingdom Fungi; phylum Ascomycota; class Dothideomycetes; order Pleosporales; family Delitschiaceae; genus Delitschia; species Delitschia confertaspora. Next base: position 51,853 of record ML993953.1, on the reverse strand, counting down.
CGGCTTGGTTTTCGAAAGGATAGCAGGGGAAATTGATACCCGAGCGGTGGACATCGGCTTTGACGATTATGTTCACGCCGCCGACGCCGTCGAGTTCGATCTCATCGTCTTTGTTGTTGCGCCAGTCGCCCATTTTGGCCATATAGTTGCGGTAGGTTTTGATCTCTTTGTAACCTGGGAATGAGGTGTTAATGGAGGTTGTGTAGATAACAGTATAAAGTGGACTCACCTTCAGCAATGACGAAATCTCTGTCGAGGTTCGCCAGGGCTTTGCGGCTTTCGGGAGTCTCTTGCCATGAGTTGTAGTCGACTATCCAAATGTTAGTGAAACTATGGGAAGGGGAACCGTTCATATGATCTTACATCTGCCTTCAATATCAACCATTTTTCCGTTTTGTTCCTTGTACCGGTGGAACCAGATATCTGCACGCTGGTCAGTCATGCTCAATAATCATATCAAACTCGGGTAACACTCACTTGGAACAAGGACGTCCCTATCGTGCGCGACGAAATCCTCAATAATCGTCTTCGGGCTATCCACAATATCTACATCCCTCCAGTAGACCCAACTATGTTCCGGCTTCAGCGCGGTAGAAAGGAGGTAATTGCGTGCGCGGCCCATGGCCTTTCTCCGAGGAGCCTGGGCCTTGAAGCCGTGCCTCTCTTGGACATCTTGCGAGAGTGTTACACCAAAGTTTTTCTCTACAATAACAACCGAGTTGAACGCAAGCTCCTCATTCTTTTGTACACGGTCTACTTCCTTAGCCAGAACAGCCAGTGTCTCGTCTGTAGAGTCGCCAACAAGGAAACCGAGATCTATCAAATCGTGGGGGTAGGAGAGTTGATTGATGAGCTCAAAATGCTTATCCATGTGCATGGAGGCGTCGCGAAGGGGGGTGAGGATAAGGACTCGTTCCTTGTTTGAAGCGGCGGTTTTGGTAGATTTCACTAGGTTCAGGTTGACATTTGATATGGTACTCTCGTTGATTTCGATCGGCTTGTGGTGGTTGAATATTACAGGAGTTTGCAAATGGCTATGCCATTCAGCGTTCTCATTTGGTGTCATGCGCATCGGAGGTTTCGAAGGACCAAAGCAGTAAAACCTGCAGTGTAAACTTTGTCAGTGACTTGTTGCAAGTAGACTAATTCCGGATGACAATATTGATTTTTGAGATAGGTGCGCAATTGCGGAGGTATGTGTTGGGGCCATCAAATACCTTTGCATTTCTCCAGCTGCTGATCCCATAGACCGCCATAGGATTATGCTCACAGAGATCAGACCGAGCGCCAAAAGGAACCGTGTATTCCGCAGAAGATGTATAAACGCTCTTGAGGGGGGTAGCCTTGATTTCGCAGCCTTCCACGAATATCCCTTGGGGAGAAGCATACTGGCACGAGAAACGCCCGGGGCGTTCACCTCGTCCTTCCGCGGCTGTCGTATAGAATTACTCCTTGCCCGAATACCAAGGGTATTGCTTCGTTCTCGGGTGGTGTGCAGCGGTGGAGAAGGGGTATCCAGTTTGACTGTCGTGGGATGGTTGTGATTACGGTGGATTCGGGGATGGGGGTCGAGGGAGGAGTGAGGGTCCAGCTCTGGTCAGAGACGGCGCGGAAAAAGCTCAGGCGTACCTCATTGAAGGGAAAGCTACGAGATAACGGAGCAACCAGTCCAATTATTGCAAGATGAGAAGACTAAGTACAACTGGGGGATAACGAGTGTGGAATTGGGGTCCTCGTCCAAAGATTCACTGCAAGGAGGTTCGGGAGAGCCCTCGTAAGTTCGCAACGCTAATCAGTGCCCCCGTGGCCTGATTGGCCCCCCCGCTGACTGATCGAGGCAAATGTTACGCCAAGCATTCAAAAAAGACGTTGAGAAGGGGAGTGAATGGCCTCGCAGCAAATTGATACAAGGCAGTTGAGAAAAAATCGCTATCTTCTTAATCTATGGGAGCTCTGCATCAGTCCGCTCAGAGGTTATTCTAAGTAAGGTTAAAGACCACGTTGTTTGGAGCTTATCGCCCATTAGTTGGCGGTATGGAGAACACGTGACTGGAACTTCACAGCAAGCGGCCCGTGGACTGCAGAACTTTCAAAATACCCTCCTCCCTTAGAAAGTTCCATACTATCTTTATCTTTTCCTGACGCAATCGGCATCGAATAAAATAGCCTTGGGAGGTTCACTTTGCAGAATGATCATTACTATCATGAATTCGGAACCGTCGTCTCGGACAGCAATATAGCGTTCTTCTTTTCAGCGCCATGTCTATCTGCCCATTCTTTATATGATGAGACAGTCTTCTATATAGGTAGGGCTACTACAAAGTATGGGGTCAACCATTCCTCGAACGGTCTCCACATCCTCCCCCCCCCCCCCCCCCCCCCCCCCCCCAACGTACCCCAACCCGTTACAGAGACAGGAACCTTATCCTCCACCCTTCTTCCTCTCCACATGACTCAATACCATCTTTTCAATCTCCTTCCACTCCAGTCGATAGGACTTGGCGTTCTCATTCTTCAACCTGTACACTCCATCCTGGATCCAAGTTTGGCAGCTGAGCCGATTCACTATTTCCTTATCTATGTCATCTTCCTGATCGATAGGCGTTACTCAACGTTTCCCCTGGAAGGGCTACGTCAAGGATTTTGACGATCATGATTTGGACGAGCAAGCGGGGTTCGTCTGAGATGCTAGAGACGGAGAGGCACTCGTATCTCCGAGGGACCCCTCGTACTAGGGGCTGAAGGCGTCCTGACGTAGTATTTGATGTCTCTGTGTCTTCTGGTTGGGCTTCCCGGTTTGACGAAGAAAGCCCAGTGATATGAATTTGGGTGCTTCAATCGTACATAGACTGCAGCCTGGAGACGTGGCTTATTCCTGACCATACTGACGAAGTCACAGAGGAAGATGATGCGGGTTGATCAAAATATAGGTAGTAAGAAACGACCCGCCCCCTACCTAATCGAAAGAATTCCAGACTAGGCGGATATGAAGAATACGGGAATTTGGTTTGCAACTGATGCAGGACATGCCGAACCAGTCAAGTTTCAGAGCCACGAGATTGAGTGTCTTCTGTCAGGCTCTTGAAGATCCAGATCCTGGATGGACGGGAGGTGGTGCAACAGAGGTAATATCTGCAAAGGGCGCCTGTAATCAACAATGAGCACCACTCTTTTACGTCTCGGTAGTAGTGAGATTGCTTACTCGTATGAAGGGCATTGAGTGGGGAGACATATTGAAAGAGGTGACAAGATACGAACAAATGAATCAAGAAACAAAAACAGGAAGCCGCCAAAAATATTTGCAAGATAGAGAAGATTCAGGTCGGGGAACATTGAGAGGAAAAAGGAGAGGAGCTCTTTTTATAATTTTCACTGTAATGTAGGAGCCCTGGCAACGTTGCTAACGGAAGGTTTATAACCGTCTTTCATGGCAGGTGCGAATCCGAATTGTAACCTGGACGAGCCGTTCCAGCTCTGCACTTTGAGGAGTCACATTTAGCTCCACAGTCCTGTAACATAGAATTGGTTGAATCAACGTAGGCATGAATATTTGATTAATGGTTCGTGAATTTGGCTTTTCCAAAAGGCGAATCGCTAGCATCTTTTGCTTCAACATGGACTGATCAAAGGAATCCAGATCCTGGCTCCCAACTACAGGTCAGGTGGGAACCGTGCTAAAATTTCCGAATTCATTCCCAGAGGAGCCGGAGTCGAGTGTGACCCATACGCATACGGTACGGTACGTAGACAAGTCGGTCGGGGGGTGTTGGTGATACGGATACTTTGAGCCTCGAGCAGGCCACCCATAAAAGTTCAAAAAAACGGATCATCATCCAATTGAGGAAAGAGCTTCTTCATGTTTCCTAAGCAACGAACGGGGAATTGAAAGATACGAATAAAAAGAAAGCGGTTCAAAGCATCATGCTCACGTGATAGAGTTACACCGTTCACCGCTAAAAATGCTAAAGTGCAACTCGCCCGATAACGGTCGATGGTTGAGCTCTCTAGTATTGTGCAACAGCTGCAAAGGGATGCTCTAGCCCGGAACCTGCGAGTGGTCGTGAATATCTTTTGAAGGCGAGCAAGCGCTGAATTGCGTAGCAGAATCTCTAGAGAAACAGCATAGGTATTACGTCCTTCTGTTTCTCGGGCCAGGATGTGTGCCTCGATCCTTGATTTTCCACTTAGACTGCTCTGGAGATGACTGTTCTACAGGGTCTGAAGGCTTCCAGCAGCTGCACGGGCGCTTCGTACTTCGTCATGCTCTGTTCAGTGACCTCGTTTAACGAGGTCCTGAATATGGGAAGCGTGTTTGGTTGTTCGGGCGGCGGCTGTCCTGTAATCATCAATACTGTTACACACACTGGACCTTTCTGGCGTAGCACAAGAGGACCGTGGGTTATGCACACTATAGGCCTTCCCTGGTCCCGCGCCTTGGCTGGGAGATCGAGCTGGATTTAGGGGCTACGAGCAGAAGAGGCGGCGGACCAGCCACGGTAGCACCATCATGATTTCACACTTGGAAGACCAGATGCAAGCTGGTAGGATGAAGTATATGTAAGATGAGAAAGAAATACATTTCACTGTAGCATACATAATGAAAGAGTGGGCATACCCATGTATAGACACAAAAGTGAAAAGGAAAGAAAGCACAGATCCATAAAGACTACCATCAAAACCCCGGCCTTCAACCATGCTGATGAGCGGATGAGACTTTTGAATGGAAGGCCATGTCGTGCCATATATTAAGAGTCCGCTAAGCTGTCACCTCCGTAACCAATCTATACATACAACCGATGCATGCTGGGAGATTTCCTAGCGCAAGCTGGCCTTCAGCCCGCAGTACACACCTCTTGAGCGACCGGAGTACTCGCAGGCCCGGTGCCGCTATGCCATCAAAAGGGAAACATAACGCCTCGGATTATTAGTTATTGTATGCAAGTACTGAAGAAACGCCAGAGTCATTAACCGTTCACAAGAAGAAAGCAGCCGCCAGGCCCATAAGACCCATAGCGGCGGCGTTGGACTGGACGTTCAGAGCGGAAGCTGCGCCAGTCTTCTTGGGTCCAGATCCGCTGACGGTTGGGGTGGTGCCCTGGCCGCCAGGCTTGACGACCTCGCCTTTGCATTCGTAGTAGCCCTGGATCTTGCCCTTGTTCTTGAGTGGCTTGTAGAACTCGTCGCACTGCTTCTGGACATCACCGGTGGACTGGAGGTTGAATGCACCCTTTACATCGTTGAGGGCAGGGGTCTGGACGCTGCAACAATGTTAGAAAAGTTGGAACGGATGGGAAAAGAGACTTACTCAGAGAAGTTACCGTTGAAATCGAAAGCACCTCCAATAGTCTTCAACTTAGGGAATGCATCAATCTTCTTCAACAGAGTGTTGTTGGCAACCTGCAAATCGGCATTGACCTCTGTCAACTCCGGGAAAGAAATGTTGGTCAACTCGGTGTTCGACACGAGGGCAAGAGCGCCGCCGATTTTGGTAAGGTTAGGAGCAATGAAGCTGTCGATGACGTTGCCGTACAGGCCCAAAGAGCCGTTCAAAGACTCCAAAGAGGGTACTTGGATAGAAGAGCAGTTGCGGAAAGTCATGTTCATAGCCCAGATGAGGTTAGGGAATGTGACTTCAACCTCGGGGTTGTTGGCCTCAAGGATGATTCCGTTCGTAACGTTTCCAAGTTGCATGGAGATGTTGCCGATGTATCGGTTGTTGGCAATGTAGAGCGTCTCGAGAGTCTCCACATTGATACCATTGAGCGACCCGAGCTGTGTGTTTTGGATGTCAATTCTCTTGGCCTTGGTAATCGCATGGTTGAACTCAAGCGCATTCAGGTTTGGCCCAAAAGCATTCCAGACAACGGAGTCCACGGTGCTAAGTTTGGGGAAGCTCAATCGGGTGAGGCCTTGTACGCCATCGAGGGCGAACTGGCCAGTGATGACTTCCAGGCTGTCGGCAGAGAGGGAGTTGACAGCGGTGTTGTTCTTCATGATTAGATCGCCATCGATTTTCCGAAGACCAGAGATGTTGATGTCACCAGCCGCCTGGGTGGCAATGGCAATGCTTCCAGAGAAGGTTGTGCACGAAGCCAACTGAGTCGCGTCGCCGCTGTTCTGGATTGTCGAGGTAGCAGACACACTGCAAGAGGCAGCTAGACGAGGCAAACCGTTAGCATTGATCGACGAGGACAAAGTTTGTATTGCACGGCTCAATCCTGCCACAACATTGAATCGCAGAACGTACCATAAGCTGTGCTGGCAGCTGCCAGGGCGGGCAGGATGAATTTGGAGAGAGACATTGTTGATGGAGTGGAAGCGACTCGATAACTGCGAAATGGGTGTCAGGTCCGTGTATGTGGAGAAGCAATTGTGGTATCGGGATGGGAGACGAACTTGGAGATATCAAGGACTGCTCGTGACCTGGACGAGATAAACTGCTAGTAGTGTGCGAGTGAAAGATGTTGAGCGAGTGTCGAGAAGAGGAAAGAAAAGAGAGAAGGAATAAGGCCCGCTAGCCAGAAAACGCCAATAGAGCTTGAAGAGGATGGCGATGCAGCGCAGGAACGAAGGTGGAGGCTGCAAGAGGTGGTGCAGTGAAGGTGGTGATGATGGAAGGGAAAGAAGGTGGTCGAGGGGGAGAGAAAAAGGAGGAGTTGCAGGCACTTTCGCGCGCTGGTTGGCACGGACGCACGCCCCCAAGCAAGCGCAAAGGCCGAGGCGACCCCCCTGTCACCAACAGCAACGCCCGCTTTTCATGAGGCGGCACAACGATAGAAGGGGTGGCAGCGCAAAACTGGCAAATAAACTGGGAAATCTAATCACTAATGTGGAGAATTATGAGACAAAACATCACGTATTTGGGTAATTGGACCACTCGTCGTGGGAGCAGATGTTTGGGAATAACAAGTAAATAAATCATCATCACGACAGCAGGTTTGTTGACTAGCTCTGTCGCTGTTCCGATATATGACACGCTCATAGTGGCTTCAGGGGTTTCCTACGCAACCTTGTTTTGATCCGTTTTGATCCTCCCCGAGCAAGTATCAGATGTCTCTAGGGAGTCTTCTGAGCACGAACTGCTGTCTGCTGCCATCGTTATTGTTTTGTGATGGCGGCATTGCCATGCTTGCCCGTTTCAGGTTCCTTCAGCCGGCATGTTCTTTTTGTTAATGCCACGCAACGTTGCAGGCCACGCGATTGTCCAGCGTGCACCATACGTACTCTTTTGAGCACGGCGAGTTGCATTGGTGGGTATACAATTCCCATCCTCAACCGATATCAAACTTCGTCATCTCGGCTGAATTGACTCGACATTCTTCTACTTCCCCTTTGTCGATTGGTGGATGGCGGTCGTTTTGGCGTTCATTGGCAAGTCGCGCGAAACGGGTGGGCCAATTTCCGCTGCGGCGTTCATCAGCGAGCATCAGGAAAAGACCATTGGGAAAAGACCACCGCTTTTTTCATTTGTCTCCTTATCGTATGGCGTTCGATAGATCATAGAACTCTTCCGGAGCGTGTGGCGTTGTAGTCATCAGTTCAACAGGGAGTTACTATAGGGATATCTCAATCTCAAAGACCACACGCTCATCCTCAAACACGGTTGCGGAAGACCATCAGCTTATCAGAATCTCCGTATCGGAGACCCTTGCTGATACTCAGGGGCCCGCCGGGCCAGGGGGTTACGGATACAGTAAGACTCAGGTATAACGATACTGGGGCATAACAATATTCGCGGGATAACGGTTACTCTTCGGTGGCTTACATACAAATCGGTAGGTATCACACCTCTAACAAGATCGTTAGCTTCCCAATTATATATATCTTTATAATTAGGAGCTGCGGAATGCCATTTTGCGGTCTCAGTGCGCATTTTAACTTCCCTTCAGCCACTTATTCCATAGTGATTTAGTATATTTGTCAGCAGTAACAGTTACGTTGGATGAGCAGTGAGAATTCTGGTACAACGATAACTGCGGGATAACGAACACTAGGTTGGTACAAAGGAGGTATCGTTTATCGGGTTTTTACTGTACTCCCCTTTAAGCAAGGTAAGGATGGAGAGAGAATGGCACCTTCCTTCTGCAACCTCATACTGCGATATCTGGACAACAAATATCGATGTTGTAAAGTCGTCATCCGGACTCCTATTTGACTCTGCTTACATTTTCCCTCCTTCCTTAGCATTGTCCGTAATGATGATGCCATTCTCCGCCATAACCAGCGATCCTTATTTAACTTTTAATGTCCGTCCGCCGTAAGGTTTCAGACTTCCACTGAAAACTACAGTTAACATTTCCTTACCAACCCCAGGTGATGCAGCGATTCGTGAGCGTCTCGACTGTCTAACGAAGATTCTGTTTTGTGCGTCCTCTCGATGAGTGTCCAATCGGGCCTGCCTTGCTCTGGTTATATACTTGCGGTTGCCACGTTCTAAACCACCCAAAGATGCTCGGGACCTCAAGGTAGGCGACTTGTGATAAAAAGATATATTCGCTGCCGGACTAACCAGTGCCCCTCTGCACAACGCATGATTGAGGCTTATACCGTAGTGAACGAGTAGCTGACCACATATTCCTCCCGTTGAAGGCTCGATAAATGGCACAGGCGCCTTGAGACCTCAATAATACCGAAACTCGACCCGTCACTCCATGTCTCATCAACAACACGCAATCCGATCTACGGAGTCAAAGATACTGTTGGGTACCATGAAGCCTTCGTGACATGGAATTCGCTCGATCGAGGCTTTTTCGGAGGCCACAGCGGCAATGCCATAAGAGTATCAAACCCAATGAAAGAGAGACTTAACGTCAAAAGTTGCACGAGACCCAGTGTTTTGCCAGTTTAAAAAGTGCACAGTGAGTTCATTCGTTATTTGATCCACAGACTTCCTCAGCATTTGTTTCACAGCATCAGGCCCTACCTATGTGCTTGATCCGTTACTTACTATGTACGTCCATATCATATTTCCCTGGGGTTCCTGCACGCTGCTGTGTACTTGTAGAGCACCGATTACACCAATTTGGCAACTGGGCACCTGCACCGTCCAATGCTTCTCACATTCCACTACCTACCTACGAGGCTTTCTTACAATCCAAGGTACTGCATATTGTTGATTTTTCAACCCATGGTTCCCATCCCAGGCGCCATTTTGAGTGGACATCTCTCGATCGCTCCCAACACTCTTAGGATGAGCCTCGCCAACCGCTAAGTCGACTAACTTGCATCTGCACGGCCTCACCGGTCAATCGTTACAGAAATCTGCTCCACTCTCCCTCACTATCTCATACACTTAAGTGAGGGGGATATCAAGTGTGGATACGAGGTATAGTGGATCATCACTTGCAGCTCCAGCATATCCCAACGATGTTGCCCTACACCACAGGAACACCATCCCTAGATCTCCGCTTGTACGTTTCTAGAAACCTTCAAAGCCAGCCTCCATCAGACCAGTCATCTTGACATGCAGCCATCTTGCGTTCGGGACGAGGAAGCTGCGGCGCGAAGGAGTTTATGACTGACAACGTCATCTCATACCGATGAAGATCTTCCCGAGAATATGTATATACATATGTCCTCTGTACTGTAGTCTCCCTGGCAGCAAGAGAGCCTGGATCCGCATCAGTTTTGCATGATAGTGATGTCAGTATCTACGATTCTCCACATGTACCACATAAACAGACTCCTATTTGGTGTTAGCGGAAGGAGGGAGTCTGGTGAAGGAGATAGGAATATGGGACATGCGACTACGAGCTACGCACCGGTATGGAGAGAACTTTGCCGCGATATCCAGCATTTCTTTCTCGGTCATGTATTTCCATTTCCCCCCTTTTCCTTTGAGTTTGGCGACGTCTTTGCCAATGTAGGTGGCCATGCCTCTCCTGTTGCACCCATTAGTCCCAAATTCCACTTTAGCAATCATTGCGTTTTAAGCTGTTTGTTTGGATGGAAAGGGAACACGTACTGCACCCCCAGATCCCCCGTACTGAATACATCCATCCTCTTCAACGCGAAGCACGCAAACATCTCCACGCTCCATCGCCCAAGTCCTCTGACCGCCACCAGCTTTTCTATCAAATCTTCGTCGCTGGCGGTGATGAGCATTTGCGCACTCAACTCCCCCGAGGCGAATTTCTCGGCCAAGCCGTGTATGTACTCGGCTTTCCGCTGCGAGAGGCCAGCGGTGCGGAGCGTGGGTATGTCGAGGGCGATGACTTTGGATGGGGAGGGAAAAGAAGGTGCGGAAGGGAACAGGGAGACGAATTTCTTGCGGATAGAAGCTGCGGCTTGGCCGGATACCTGTGTATTAATCAGTGTCACTGCCTGTACACATATTCGTATCTTAATGAAGGAACCTCTTCCTCTGACTGCTATGCTGGTGAAAGTAAGGTTATAAGAAATACGTACCTGCTGTCCAATAATCCCGCTCGCCAGTGCCGTAAACGGATCCACGACCTCCCTCAACCCCTCGGGACTGAAAATTTCACAATGATGCTTCTCAATCAGGCCTTTCAATCGCGGATCCACTTTGCACAGGTGCTCACACGCATCTTTGAGTAGTGTGTCTGTGGTGGAGGTGGGCGGGAGGAGGGTTCCTACGTCTGGGGCCGCAGTTTCTTTCGCTTTGCGGGGTTTCTTTGTGAGAGATGTGGTGGGGCTTCGGGGTCGGGATTCAGGGATTGGGCAGAGGGGGGAGGGTTTCACGGGGGAAGAGGAATATGCTACTACACGTGATCCGCCAGGTGTGGAGAGGGGGGCGTTTGTGGCGTGGGGGGCGGCTGGTCGGGGTTTTTCTCTGTCCTCGGCTTGGTAGTCGGTGAGAGGTGGGCTTGATCTTAGGAGTTTTACGCCAAAGGGGGTTGGAGTAAAGGGGGCGATGGCCGTGGCTGTAGTTTCCGATATTGATTTGCGGCGCTTGTTGGGGAGGGGGGTTTGGGGAAGGGAAGACTCTGGATCGGATTCTGGATCGGATTCCGAGTATTTGGATGGTTCCGGGTTCTTGTTGCTTGGGTTGGTTGGAGCATCCCATATGTTTTCCGATACTTTGGTGATGGTAGTGGTTGATGCTCTGCTTTTGCGCTTCTTGGTTGCTTGGGTGGGCTTCTTGGTGGTCTTTATGACGTCTGGTTTGCTGGCCGCAATGGGAGGTAGGGGTTCAGAGGCCTGGATTTGGCTAGACAGACGAGCTGAACGTCGAAGAGACATGATGGGTTCTTTTGATCTCGTAACCAAACTTATAGAAGGCGCTAGTACTTGGGCGTATCGTTAGAACGAGTTAATATTATTAGAAGTATTGAACGAAACAGACCTGAGTTCGTGAGTATATTAGCGACTCTGAATATTTTCACTGTATGACGGCGCATATGATTGTTACAAAGCTAAGATGGAAGTCAGACGCGGAGAGATGAAGGCGACAATGAGCATGACGACGCCAAGGCACATGACCACGCGGGCAAGAGTGAGATTACAAATCCTCTCGTTGTGCCTCGTATTCATCCTAATAACTACCTAAGCAACAGGCGTTGTTAGCATGGAGAAGCGATTTATATCGGTAGATTGCGAATCAAAGCGGTCAAATCGGTCAAGGTGGAAGTTGCTTTAAGGTTGTACTTCGTATTTAGTACACCAGGAGAATGGTCCAATTGGGAGCTCCGTAATTCATCCACAAAAGTAAGCAGTGACGCAACTGTGTTTAGACTCTTAATCAAGTTGGGAGAAGTGTTGTTAAAGCTGAGGAAAAGAAAACAAGTTTCTCAGTAGAGAATACGGCCGAGCTCGTAGTGATCAAAGCCATCCGATAAATCCGCAGCTGGGAGGATTTATTCCGGAACCTCACAAATCAACACCAAGTGAAGTAAGGGTTACATTAATGCCAGGAAAGTTCTAACCGCCGTTCGAGATATGTAGCTCCGAAAGTCTGAAACAACCTCAAAGGGAGAGAAAGCAATTCTGCAATACTCATGAACAGGTATCGATTCTTGATAGGGAAAGTCTTTCGTTGATATACACTCTATTTTGCACAGCTACCCCATTTCGCTTGACAAAGATGAGGTTAATTCGGAATATGGTTACAACTCTTGCTTAATGAGCTGCGGATTTGGCGTTCTGCGCACGCTTGGTGACAATCATAGTCTCGAGGTCCTCACGCTCGTTGATTTCGGCCTCAATGTCCTTGATGATCTTGCTCAGATATGGAAGATCCTACAGAATTGTCAGCTCCGGGTTCTCATACGGTGTATGGTCTATCATACTTCTTCGGGCTTGGTCCACTCCTCCTTGGGTAGCAGTCTGTGGGAAACGGAGCACTATCAAATCTCAGCAGTTGTCCAGGTGCAGGTCCGGAAGGCAATCATGTTTACCTGGAAGGCACGGCGCAGGCGGAAAACACGGTCATAGGCTTCCTTGGGCGGCAGACGCTTGAGAGCAAGCTGGACGCTATCGCTCTCTTCGGGAATCAGGTCATCGGCCCTGCGGGGACGTACGGGTTAGCACATCGATTCCACATCACCAAAAGTCCTCCAGAGCTCCAATTGAGCTCCTGCACCCGGCATGGACCGCAATATGGGTGTGCTCATACCTCAATCCCATCTGCCTATAACCCGCAGCATTGCTGTACCAAGAAGCAAGCGGCTCCAACCACTTCTGGAGCCAGGGGCGCTTCATGACGAAGCTGATGGCGCTGGGGTTCGACATGGCGTTATTCGGGATTGGAGAGGATGTAGACGGAGGATAGAGAGCGACTGTATGCGAATGGGGGGGTAGGCGTTGACAATCGAGGTCGTGATGTTCTGGCGCAGACCTTGAAGCGAGTCGGCTCAGAAGGGTGCCAAGCCGCGCTTTTTCGCAGGGTTTCGGGAGCTGCTGACATCGTGCAGTGCTGCAGCTTTTCAGCAAAGGCGAGATTCCCCACTCCACGACCACTTCCCTGGTTGTGCTCTCACTTCCCCAAACACCACTCTCGACTTGAGCACTCACCACTACTTCGCACCGTTTTACTTCGCGACCCTACTTTTCGATTCATATCTTCCGCCGTCTACTATCTTCCTAAATTTAATACTATCGCTTCCGCACTGCCTCCACCAGTCAATGGATCTGCTCAATCGCTAACCATTATCTTACTCAAGTGCTGCGGGGCTTCCGCACACTGAGGTACATAGCAGGTGCCTTATAGGGGGCGACGGCATGTACGACCCTCTGTGACAAGTCTACATAGTTTGGAATGGCCGCTTATTGTTTGTCAAACAGCTTCCACCATGGCCACCGACTCACCGGAATCGTCGCCGTCCCCGAGCAATAGCACTAGATCACGGTATGCGACTGCGACTGCGGAATTCTCTCCCGATGATGCTACAAAGCACGCTCGCTCCTCCGGCTCATCTTTCTCTAGCCTCGCTGTGACCTTTGGTTCCATTCCCAATTCTACAGTGAATGCCTTCTGCGGAGCTTCGGCCGGGATCGCTTCTGGGATTGTCACTTGTCCCCTCGACGTCATAAAGACCAGACTGCAAGCACAAGGGTCTTTTCGCCCGCGAAACCACACAAGACCATCCAAGGCTATATACAATGGCCTCGTCGGCACTGCTCGCGTTATCTGGAAAGAGGATGGTGTGCGGGGGATGTACAGAGGTCTTGGTCCCATGCTGCTGGGATATATCCCTACATGGGCCGTTTATATGAGCGTATATGATTATTCTAAAGACTTTTTCTACACCAAGATAGGTGAGTGCCTCCAACAATATACCGCGTCAGGCTTCTAATGGATGTGTAAGAAAATAAATGGCTCGCTCGGATATCGGCGTCCATTACTGCGGGCGCTTGCTCGACACTAGCAACGAATCCCATCTGGGTCGTCAAAACAAGGCTCATGTCGCAAGTCAGCTCTCGATCATTGGAAGAGTTCCGTTCCCCTTGGCAATACAAGAATACCTGGGATGCCTTCCGGCATATGTATAAAAACGAAGGCATTGTCGCATTCTACTCGGGGCTCACACCCGCTCTTCTTGGCCTATCACATGTCGCTATTCAATTTCCATTGTACGAATTTTTCAAAATGAAGTTCACCGGCCTGGAAATGGGACAAACAAATGAGAGTGCACATTGGACAGGCATTCTATCAGCAACTATCCTCAGCAAGATTTGCGCAACTTCTGCCACCTATCCCCATGAAGTTCTGCGTACAAGGTTACAGACGCAACAAAGGTCTTTACCACCCCAGTCTCCGGAAGGTATCTCCTTCCGTGGCCACTCGGGATATGGACATCATACTCGCCCGCCAGGCACTTCGTCCTCAGATGGCATGATCAATCTACCTAGATACCGAGGAATGCTGCGGACTTGCAAGACAATTCTAAAAGAAGAAGGTTGGAGAGCGTTCTACAACGGAATGGGGACCAACATGGTTAGGGCTGTGCCTGCGGCTGTGACTACAATGATGACTTTCGAATCATTGAAATCGTTGCATCAGCGACTAAAGTTTGAAGGGGAAGAAATAGAACGGCAGCGGCGCCATTTGGAATCATAGACGGAGATGCTTTGGGTGGAAAGACTGAATTCATCCGCTTTTCGAAAAAGCGGAGTTTTTTACAAGCGCGATATCCAATATAGTGGGCATTCTTGCTTTCTTTTATATGTACATCTACGTATTATCTTGGCAAGTTGGACTGGATGTTGGCAGGCACCGGTGCTTATGGCGTCAAATGTTTACTCCTGCCACGGCCACTTTTAAGTCTTACTGAATTACTGTATACCTCCTAAGAGTGGTGCAAATGAGCAATATGATGAACAGTTCCCATATGTCTTCGTGGGGCTCGACCTCTACCTCATGCTATGAATTCGTAGTGTAGACTTGAGCTTTTTCTCATTCTCTATAACATATATCGAACAACAAGGAAATAAAACATCCTGTAAATACTGCTGAATTGGTATCCCATCAAGTAGCTAGGTTATATCAGCTACTCTACTCTAATGGATTAATAGTTAAGCTCTAGCGGTTGCGGCTTTCTTTCTTAGTTCTTCAATACCCGATTTGATTCCAAAGACACTATTTACCTATTCCAGAAGGTTAGTCACAGTTACCATTTCGTATTTCTGGGTTGTATCTTAACATAAGGGGATGAGGCCGTATATTATGCTGACGAATTTAGAACGCTCGCCCTATCTAGAGTTGCCCATCTCAGAAGAATAAGCGCGGATACAGCTTCTTCCATGCCATAAAAAAATCAGAAGGAAGGTCTGCCTAACCTGAAGTATGCAATCCCTAGAAATTTATACTTATCACAACTCCATAATGCAGCAAAGGGTCACCAGGAGAGTGAAGTTCAAATTTCCCACAAAGTTCCTGGTGATATATCATGGGAGCCGAATTCACAGCAACAGGACAACCGCTGACCGGTATGCAAACTATCCACGTCGCTGATACAGCAACGTCACAGTTCCGCAGCTCACCATCGATGTTCGTTATGGCGGAATTCTTTCACAGCAGGATACATGGGGCATGGCCAAGTACTTCATTACCCGTATACAGCCTCATATTCTCCGCTTCCACCTCGCTCACTACACGAAGACCATACTTCTAAAATAGACCGACCTTCTAGAGTACTGCCCACGATGAACCCCCCAATAGCTAAATGGTGGTCATTCTCCGCAACGGGTCGGAAGAGATATGACCAGCCTACGAACTCACATGAGAATCACGCCCCCTTTCCTCACCACTTAGCGTCCACGTTATCAATCACCCCACAACCAGAAAGACTGTTTCCTTCTACAATGCATTCAGAAACCTCAAGTTCAGGAACCTGGTCATCACTTCCCTTAACACATGCCTACACCAAGCTTGCAGGCACGGTACATGCAGCACAGAGAGAGCTGTTGGGCCCATCTACGGTCGCGGAGCTTCGAGCGTTGCTTCCTACAGACACCGAGCTGGCCACCACAGTCCCTTCAAAACCACCGAGCGCAGACCCATGGGGATTAAGGAGCCCAGCATCTCCAAAGAGTCCAACTCCAGTAACCTTATCACAGTACCATGCATCTCCAGAAAGCGCTAGCGTGCATGTGATTTATTCCGTAGAACGGGGTTCTACTGCCCCAGCATTGGATCCAGGAATGAAAGACGCGAGTGCCATTCCACCGCCGCTTTTCGCGGGATGCCCACCGACAGATGTCGTCAGAGTGGATAGACGTGACGTGGAGGAATCGGGCCTACACAAAATACTCATATCAGAAAAGAAGAAGAAAGAGTATGCAGGCAGGCAATTGACATTCGAAGAACAACAGGCGGACATTCTAAAGCAAGTATACGTGACCAAAACCAAATTGGACAGGTTTGGTGAAAACCTTCCGTCTGCATCCCAATTCGGGGACGTCGAAGCACTACCAGTTCTAAATGATGAACAGTGGCTACAATTCACTGGTGCCAATACGGAGTCTCTGGCTCTTGACCCAGCACGAGGCCACCGCCATCGCCTTGAAGAATCCAGTGAAGCACCGACTTGGATGGACAGGAACTGTGAGGGACCCACCGAGTCTGCTAAAAGGCAGTTTTGTAAAGAGGCCATTGAAGTGTTTCATCAGCATAGAGAATTCCTGCGTTATTTGGCTAGAGATAATACAAAGAATGAAGAGGAGAAAGAAGAGTTGATTGCTAAGGAACACCAAAACTTTGTGCAGGAAATCCGGAAATCGATGGATCAAACAGGCTACAAGGTAAGATATGCGTCAGCTTTCTTTGAATGGACGCACTCATGGCTGACCGCTTTTAATAGGATGTGGATGATGCTGTAACTGTCGTTGACATGTTTGAGAATCCTCCCACAGAGCTTCATGACCAAATGCTCTCAACGGGACAGTTTGAAGCCCTCCTTGCAGCCCTGACTTTCAAACATGCACAGCCACAGCTTCCTCCGCCTACTACGAATCAGCTGGTAACGGTACTACAGACCATCGTCGTTTGACTTTCGCTGATTGCTCGAAGATTAGAAAGGCACTGCGCAGTGCAGCTAAACTCATGCTCAGTGTACCTACCAAAACTGACGATTTCCCCAAGAGGCCAAAACCACAAGCAAAGTGGAAGACTAGTGCCTTACCATCCATATCCTCCCCGAAACTTTTATCTGCGTCTACCCTAAGGTCCGATTTATTGTCCCTCTTCTCCGTTTCGGCTGCCGATGGCAAATTTTCACATTCAGGAGAGCCTTCTCATGTGAAGAGTACAGCACTTCCAAAACAGTCCGAACAGGAAAAGCGTAAGGGAACTTACAACTTAATTTCTTCATCGCCCAGCGCAGACCCGAAGGCTCTTCTGAGCCCTCAAAGTATGGCATCTCCACTGAACACTCAAAGCAGGTCTACTACATCACACCGCCGCGGCGTTTCTATATCCAAGCTTCATAGCACACGCTCCAAGGGACAAACTATGTCACCACAGGGCAGTACTGATCCGGTTTTGGTCATGGGGGTAGGCGAGGAACCAGATTCATCACACCTACCGCCCTGTCCTCGTAAGAAGCCTTGGTTTAAACGTAGAAGCGAAGAGAAAGAGGAAAAGAGCAAGAAATCAGAGAGACTGGGAAGTTTTTTTGAATATGATTGACCTAATATCTGGATGAGAAGACTGCCTTCGTAGGTGTTGCAGTTGCCATGCAGCGGTGATAGAGTGGTGGTACATGTGCTCCAGCTCTTACTTTCCCCTTTTCTGGTCTCTTTGCCACTCAAGCGAGGCTCTCTGGTGATAGAGCTTTAATAGCAGTCTTTCTTACAGCCTATTGGTTTATCCCGTTTTCAGCCGACTTGAAAACTGAAGTTCGAGACCTAAATGTACGACGAAACAAATTGTATAACAGTTCGATCCCAATTATAGTTTGCACGTTTTTCGGTAAAGGTGAGACGTTACAAAGGAAACACGAAATCGAAACAACACATGTCAGAGAGTTTTACCAACATCGTGTTCCCTTTATCATAGGACGTTTACGAGTACAAGTCAGAAGCCCATGAACCGAGACTCGTGACCGCCTCAACTTCGAAGTTTGTCGCCGTCATAGGGGCGACATGAAGCATTGAGCTCCACATTAACTTTGTGTGGGCGGGTCTCCAATAGTCGGCCCGCTTAGGGGAGACGGGTCTTTCTCCGATCAAACTTATCTAACGGCCTAGATGAAACAATATCTTACTTTCATAAGAAGGTAAAAAGACAATTCGCGATTTATGACATCAACGCCTTGAAATACCGCTATCTACAATCTGACGGTTGGGGAGATTATGGATAATTTTGTGAAACTGCATGTCAGCAACGAGGTCTAGGATGAGGCTGGTTCTGCACTAAATTGTTGTGCATACTGGCGCAGGCCCGCAGCGGAGGCGAGCGGAAATGATGCGGATTTTAGAGTGTTGTTTAGAAAAAGGGGCAGAATCGATGTGGTTTCTTTTCATGTTGAACAGTAGAGGTAATTTTGTAGCAGAGAGGACTCTTAAAGGTGTAACAGTTGCACTGATATCTGCTGATATCTGCAGTTCTCGCAGCTAATGCATTATTGGTTCAAAGGGGCGGCCTCCTTCCCCTCGCGGACGTTCACGAAGATGGACAAATGTCGAAATGCGGAGCTTGGCAGGGAGAGAGCAGGGTTGGAATGCGAGCAAGAAGCAGCCACAATGTCTTATTGGTCCACGGTTAAGACTTTGTACCTGACGCTTGACCGAATCAAGCAGTGCTGTTAGCGCCACGGTAAATGGCCAGCATCCAACATGGCGGCGGATAGGGAAAGAAGAAGAAGAAGAAGAAGAAGAAGAAGAAGAAGAAGAAGAAGAAGAAGCGTTTCTCTGATGACATTTTAAAAAGAAAAATTCTGAGGCGAGCAAAAAAAAAATTAAAAAAAATTAAAAAGTGCACAGAAATTCTTATCATGATCTATCTAGTAAACCAACTATCCGTGATCTCGAAAGATGAAGAGAGACTTGGTAACAATCATTCTTGATATTATTACTCTAGGATCTCGCCAATGAGCACGGTGGTTGCAATTTAGCTACCCCTGCACTCTGAGCTTGACCGCTTTCCAGTTGGTGCGACAAACGCCTTGGCCTGGCCCTCCCGCACCCATCAAACACCAACCCGAAAAGCCTCTTTCCCTCTCCTCCCCTTGTGCGAAGTCCACCATCGTCAACCCGCCCATCTCTTGCAGTGGGAGCCGCTCTTTACCAACTACTACTCTTTACCATCCTCTCCCTCCATCACATTCATTCAATCTTTAACTCACCCCCAGTCATTCTTTAACGGAGGAGAGTAATTGTTATTGTTCTATTGTTGCAAACTTGGCCATCCTCGCCGTTCCTCTCCTTCAAAGCCTTCGATCCAGCAACAATTGCAACTTTCATACAGCCGATACCCACTTTGGACGACGGTGGATATAACGACCTTCCACTGTTAATTTGCAAGCTCTTCGAATATCGTACAAGCCCCTCCTTTTGCGCTACCGAATCCATCTCGAGCTCGGCTTCCCCCTCAGATACACAAGAATCGGCCTCTATCTGAAGACGGATGAGGAACAGTGTTTATAGCTCGTCATGGATAACTTACAACCACACGGTCATGCACGCTTCCACCGTGCGAGAAGGACGAGTACCGAGGAAGCCTACGACATAGTACCTCGTGAATTGGTACCAGAGGCACCAACCCGACCATTGTTGGAGCCGGCCAAGGCACTGCTTGTTCCGCGTTCTTCGTGCACCAATGACACCGACGATGGATGTCATAAAGCGACACAAACCCCTACACTGCCCATTGTGCTCGGTGTTGTGTAAGCCGTTCGCCCTGGCTTCTCCTTCACTCCGCTAATCTTCTTCTAGCATACCTTTGGTTGGCGCCATAATAGTCCTGATATACCTGCATCGTCGTCATGTAAAGAAACTGAGGATGGAAGACGCGAATGACCCGCACAAGTCACTCGACTTCGGCGTGGATCCAGCGGTAGCAGGAGGCAAGAATAGAAGAAAAGGAGCACCTGACATGGTCATGACAGAGAAACCGGGACGTGCAAGAGGAATGTCAATTGACATGGATATGAAGAGCCCGTACATATTGCCTGGTAACCTGCGTGGTTCTCGGGAATCGTTGCATTCCCTCTCTCGTTCGATGCACGACCCCGATGATCCATACCGACCAGTGACCGAAAGCATTCGTGGAGGAAGCAGCTTAAACAGATACCCAACACGCGATAATGCGTCTATGATGACCACATCCAGCGGTACTCCCTCCCGGAAGGGGATGAACGATGGTCTCCTGCAGAATGCCCAGCGGATGTCCAAGTCGTTTCCTCTCCGTGGAGCGTCCATGTCCCCTACGGAAAGGACCATGCCTGAGATCAAGTTTCCCGACCCGGTAGCCGCACCTCGATCTTTCAGCCCTCTTGGATCCCCGGAACGCGCCCTTTCACCGCCCGCCTTACGACCTGGAAACCACGGGGTATCTCCTCCTGTGCCCCCAATGCCCCAGAACAACTTGGTTGCGGGTGGGCCCTTGCCTCCAAATCCTCCACCTGCTCCAGCACCGCCAGCGTTGAACGAGCCTTCTCAATCGTCAGATTTACCCAACCTCCATGACACAAGAGCGGCCGGCCAGGCTTCCCCTAGCCCTCCCCCTCTTCCCCGTGTCGCGTCCCAAGCAGCTGTCATGGAGAGCGATACGAAGACCACGAGCTTCATGAGCGATTCGTCTTATGCCGGCGGTTTCAAGGTTACCCCTCCGTCCCCTCAAGCATCGGAAACGGAATTCCCCGAGAAGAAGGTCTTGTCTCCCCAACCGCGAAAGCCGGAGACAAAGGCGCCTGTGGGTCTTGGAGTGGATGATCTCGGTTACGATCCTCGCCGTCTGTCCATGAGCGTCCGCCCGCTCCCCTCGGAAGACCCCAACGAGAACCCGGAGGAGCGCGCGAATCGTATCAGGTCCTTCTATAAGGAGTATTTCGACGAGTCCAAGCCGGAACCTGCTGGAGGATATACGGCTAATTATGAGGATTATGGGGATGGGGAGCATCTCGATGGTACCATCTTCGACCCTTATACCGGTAATTTCATTGTCGCCCAACCCTCCGCACCTTTTGCTCAGCCAGTGACCCGTCGTGCGATGACGCCCCCCCCTCGAGCACCACCTCGGCAATTCGGAGGACCGCGTCCAGGCCACTTCTCCGGATCCGCAGCCTCAAGTCCGCGCGGACCGCCACGGGGTATGTCTTCTATGAGTGGACGCTTACCAGCGCCTAAGCCCAAGAAGGCACTCCCACCACCGTCTCCTCTCTCGTCTCTTCCTACTCCGCACAAGCTCAAGGAAGATGCTATGATCTTTGACGCTATGGACTTCGCACCCCCCGTGTCTTACCGGGACCGACAGCTCGGCAGGAGACCGGATAGCCCCTTGGGTACCCCTAGGCCCTTCAGTCCGGCCGTGCGACCGCATACTCCTCTCGCGAGCTCGTTCGATGATTTGGCAGCTATGCCCAGCCCGTAAGTTCCCTTTTGATCCTTTTGCGTCTCGGCCATACTAACATTGGATAGGCATCTGCTCCGTAAGTCAGGCACCTTTACCGCCCTGGACTTTGCTCCTCCGCCTCGTTTCCGTGACACAGGTTCTGGTATGTCCGATGCTGGATCTATCCGGTCCAACCGGTCCGGTATGTCGCAAGCCGGTAGAATGGCTATCCGGAATGGAGCATACCGTGTCAGCAAGATCCCTAAGGAGGTTGTGGGCACCAAAGAGGATATCGTTTCCTCTCTGAGACCGACCCTGAACATGGTTGCGCCAGCATAAGCTTCTTCCCTTTCTTCAGGCAAATTACTTGAGCATCTCCTTGGTCTTATCGACGAGTTTCCTTCTGACGCTCACTGGCTGAGCTTTTGCTCCCGCTGAATCCTCTTTCATATGCGGACGTGACGACAATCGACACTCTTATAGACAGTACTGTTCTCTTCCGGTTCTTCATTGACGAGTCTGGCAGCACTCTCGAGCGTCCACCTTTTCACATGATCTTTCTCGTGCTTAAAGGTTTGTTATCTTCTACGGCGGGATTTTGTCGAGGATGTCTGGGCTACCTACTACTACTACTACTACTATTGGGTTACTGGATACGGATAGGCGTTTTACTTGCTTAATTTTTATTCTCTAAAGATAGAGGAAGGTGTTGGGCTCGCGGAGAGATGTCTCGGTGTTGTGGATAGAGAGCGTGGAATTGAACATGTATGGGGACGTTTGGAAAGAGAGCAGAGAAGATTAAGCAGCGGAAAATGAGCAATAAGTGAACCCGAATCTAAAGCCGCCCGCACTTTGTTCGTTAGGTGACGCTTGAAATTGGCACTCTCCGATGGATTTGGTTGAATGTGGTTTATTCATACCTAGAGACCAGAGGGCTTGTGAATCTGGTACCGTTTACGACGGCAAGCTATTAATATGGTCTTCTTAACATAGGACATGAATATTCAACAAATTACAAAAGGGGCAGAGTGGGTTGATATTCTGATCATCGTCTTCTGTCATGTGCTCAGACGAAAGCCAAAGTCGGTTCAAGCCATCTGTCTGCACTTCGTGGTTAGAAAGTTTGCTGCGGATCTCGCAAGAACACGAAGGATGACGAATTGGGTATTTTAGCAGTGTACAATTTGCATTTCTTTTTGCGAATTTTGATGCAGAAATCAAGCATTTGAACGGTCTACCTGCCAAAAAATTGATGTGCTTGTCCATTTAAAGATCGACGTCATTGTCGTCGACCCACTCACGGTTCCACCTCCATCTCCAAACTGACCAGGCCACGCCAGCTCTGGGGGCTGGGGCAGCGAGAGATTCAAGATCAGGAGGAGCCCTAGAGCGAGCTCCAGGATTTCGCTCCATTTCTCCATTTCTCCAGTTTCTTTTTCTTTTCTCTCGGTCTTACTCTTGTCTATATTAATTATACCCATTTGTGATTTTCAAGCAGCCCAGCATGCGTCTTTTCTCCCGTCGAAAACCGGCGACACCAGCGACAACACCAGACCTTACGAAAGATCAGATAAAACGAGCGACTCGCACTCGAAAAGTATTCTCCCTCCTCACCTCGATATTTCTCCTAATCACAACCGTCTTCCTCATCCTCGTTGAAATCGGCGGCACGCACAAGAGCGGTGCAATCCGGAACTGGTTCTTCCTGAAGCTCGATCTCTCGCACATTGTCCCTACCTCGGTGCCGAATTTCGCTCTGATTAACACGATTGCCCAGACAATTGGCCTGCATGACTTCTATCAAGTTGGGCTGTGGGGGTTTTGTGAGGGGTACAAGGGAGTGGGCGTGACGTATTGCTCGAAGCCGGAGACGCTGTATTGGTTCAATCCAGTGCAAATTCTAAAGAATGAACTCCTGTCTGGGGCCGTGAGTATGTTACGGGTTCTTTTTTCGAATGAGCAAGAAGCAATCCCTTTTGTTTCAGCTTGCTCATGGAAAGGATAGATTGCTAACGAGATGTGTTCTCTAGTAACCCTACCCACGGACATCAACGATATCCTCGACCTTATTAAGATTGCGTCCCAGGTTATGTTCGGCCTGTTCCTGACGTCCAACGTCCTTTCCTTTGTTCTCGCCTTCATCACGCCATTATCTGTATTCTCACGGTGGGCGAGCTTCGCTATCGCTATCCTCGTCTTCCTCAACGCGCTCTTCTGCACCACCGCCTCCATAATCGCGACTGTCATGTTCGTTATATTCCGGAACGTCATTGGGAGTGTGCAGGAACTGAACTTGTCAGCTCAGATTGGGACCAAGATGTTTGCATTCATGTGGGTTGCGAGCGCGTTTTCAATCTTCGCTTGGCTGATACAGACGGGTCTCTGTTGCTGCTGTGCTAGCAGGAGAGATGTGCGAACGGGTAGAAAGAGGGGCAGTGAGAAAGCGTACGGGATGGATGGGGCAACAGGGGGCGTTGTTGGGCGGGAGGGGGTGGCGGCAGAGGGAGATAGGGACAGGGTCCCAGAGAAGCCGGCGCGGAGGAGATTTAGGTCTTCGAAGGGCACCTAATGGGCTAGGTTGATGAGGAAGGGTTTGTGGGGGACTTGTATAAGGTCTGGCTCTCTGGCTGTTGAGCTGTTGGCCTGGACGATACCATTGTTCTCCGCGGATAAACTGTACAGACCACTCGGGGGGGGAACTGGATACACGGGCATAGCGTTTTCTTCATTGGTTTTTGTAACATGGATAAGGAATGAGATTCGTATTTTTAATATAATACCAGGAACCTCGAACGTTTGAGGGGTTTGAATATGCCGGTGGAAGAATCACAAAACATACCAAAGAGGTGGTTGTTGTTGTTGTTGTTATTGTTGCTGCTGTTCTAGAAGACGACTGCTCCAGTAACTCCCGCAATTGATGGAATATCCAAACCCACACTTTTCCATGGCTATTAATAGACGCGCCTACATGCGGTTCCTGTCCCAAGCATGAGGTTCTCAATGTTCTAGAGTTCTCGATTCTCTGATCAGCGGAGAAACCTTGAAGCCCAATCTCCTTGGCACCTCCTAAGGTTCCGATCTTCGGCAGAAATTACTCCGCTACTTTGCCCCCCACTCTGGTCTTTTTGTTGATCGCGTGAACTAAACGACATGGCACCATCGACACTATCAAATCTTTGAATTCACTGAACATTGACCAAAACCACTGCCCGCCAGCACCCAGTTCTGAAACTTTACCCCCTTTCCCCCCCCCTTTACACCGCCACGCTCCCCCGCTGCTTTTTCACTGCTTTTGTGGAGAGGGATTAGATCGTGGATTTCCGCTTTCGGCGCAAGGATTGAATTGAATTTCATTGGATTATCGGTACGTTGTTAGGGACTCCCAGTCGCTTTCTGTTAGTTTTTTTCTGCAACCCCTTCCACTGTGGGGTGTTTACACTTCAGCACTCCATGTGATCACACTGTGACAGTCACAGAGGGAAGATCTTCTCTCAGAGGCCGCTCCTCGGTGCTGGTACTTCTTTCTTCTATATTAAAGCGTTGCCTTTCCGTCAGCTCTCTTCATTTTCTCCATTATTCTTCTTCTCCATTTCACATTCTCCTCTTCTTCTCCTTCCTTCCTTCTTCTCTCCTCTTCTCTCTTCTTCGCTCCCCACTCAACAGCCCCCATGCTCATTCCTCCTCACCCGTCCTTCACATTTTCTTCCACCTCCCTCTCCCCTCACCCCACTCCCACTCTAACACCGACTCCAGCCTCCGCCATGATGAGCGACAACGACATATACCAAGACCCGCTCAATTCGCGGTACTCGAGCAAGGAGATGAAGTACATCTTCAGCCCGCGCAACCGCTTCAGCACATGGCGCCAGCTGTGGATCTGGCTGGCCGAGAGCGAGAAAGAGTTGGGGCTCGACATTTCTAATGAGGCAATTGAGCAAATGAAGGCGCACCAGATCATCCAGGACGAGGAGTTCAAGGTTGCCGCGGAAGAAGAGAAGAAGAGGCGGCATGATGTGATGGCACATGTGCATACTTTTGGGTTACAGGCGCCTGCTGCGGCGGGCATTATTCATTGGGGCGCTACAAGTTGTTATTGCACTGATAATGCGGATTTGGTATGTTTGTAAAATAGTCGGGGCTGAATTTGTGGACGAATTCGGTACTAACTAACGGTCCTTTCAGATTTTCCTCAAAGAGGGTCTAGATCTGCTGCTACCCAAGCTGGCAACGGTCATTGCCAAACTGTCTACTTTTGCGAAAGAGTACAAGAGCCTCGCATGTCTTGCATACACACATCTCCAGCCTGCGCAGTTAACGACTGTGGGCAAGAGGGCGTGTCTGTGGATACAGGACCTCCTCATGGATCTCCGGAATCTCGAGCGCGCGAGGGACGACTTGCGATTCAGGGGGGTCAAGGGAACGACTGGAACACAGGTAACTTTCTGTTATACGCTGCATTTGAATAGTTCCTTATGATTTTCCTAGGCATCTTTCCTCCAAATCTTCAACGGTGACCACGATAAAGTTGAAAAGCTCGACGAGCTCGTCACGAAGAAAGCCGGCTTTGAATCTGCTTTCACCATCTCCTCCCAGACCTACTCCCGCAAAATCGACGGTGACGTTCTGAATGCACTCGGCTCATTCGGCGCTACCTGCGAGCGTATCGGCCAGGACATCAGGCATTTGGCTTCCGCTAAGGAAATGGAAGAACCCTTTGAGAAGTCCCAGATCGGCTCCTCAGCTGTAAGTCTAACAATCATATTTCTCTACATATTCAAAATATTAATATTTTCAGATGGCATACAAGCGCAACCCCATGCGTTCCGAGCGTCTCTGCTCTCTCGGCCGCAAACTCCGCCACCTCCCCCTAGACGCCATGTCTACGTACGCAGCGCAATGGTTCGAGCGCACCCTCGACGATAGCGCCATTCGCCGCATGTGCATCCCGCAAGCGTACCTCTGCGCCGACGCCTCTCTCATCCTCCTCAACAACATCTCCTCAGGCCTCGTCGTCTACCCTGCCGTCATCGCCAAGCGCGTCTCTGCCGAACTGCCCTTCATGGCCACCGAGAACATCATTATGGCGCTCGTTAAAAAGGGACTTAGCAGGCAGGATGCCCATGAAGAGATCCGCGTGTTGAGTCATGAGGCGGGTGCGGAGGTTAAGCAGCATGGTCGTGATAACGATCTAATTGACCGCATAAAGAGGACGAAGTTCTTTGAGCCGGTGTTGGGCGAGTTGGATAGCTTGCTTGATCCGCAGACTTTCATTGGGAGGTGCCCAGAACAAGTCGAGAAATTCTGTAAATTCGAAGTGGAGGTTGCGCTGGAGAAGTACGTGAGGGCGGGAACGTTAAAGGTTGCGGAGAGTGAGGAGCTGCACGTCTAAGTTTTTTTTTAAACTTGGAAAGAGGAGAAGAAGAGGAAGAAGAAGAGGAAGAAGAAGAAGAAGAAGAGGAAGAAAAGAGGAAGGGATTATAAAGGGAGTCAGGAGCGGATTTGCGACACGTTTGATGGGAATTGGGATGAAAGGGCAGTGTTAAAAAAAAAGGTGTCTTGGAATGGGTTCCCTTATATTCATGATTTTTTTTTTCCCTTTTAACGACCAAAAAAAGATAGAAGTAATAGCTTATGATAGTAGACATGGTCATGTTAATAGCGTAATAGATTTCAAGAATCAAGGACAACAATATCAATTACCTCGTCTCAACTCTCCTAGTGAGGAACGCCTTATCTGAAAGGAACCGGCTTTACAAAGAAGTTTCGACTGCTGTTAACCTTGGAAAGGGGTGAGTGTCGAAACTTCCCTCTGGTTGTGACCAGACAGGACGGGGGTTGAGAAAACATTTATGCAAGTGTGCAAGAGCAAACGAAGAGGGGGGGTGAGGTTAAACATCTACGAAATAGCATTCGACGTCATGCAATCAGTGCGAGAAGGAGCGATTGCCTCATGACCTCTCCTGGTTGCTACGCGCGATAGTTGAAGCAATATGGCCAAGGGCTCCTCCCCTTCTTGTCTCCGTACGACCCCTCATCAACAACAATCGTCCGTCCGCCCTGTTGCGAGCGCTCCTTCCTCCTAACGACTCTTGAGTGCATATCACCCATTCGAGTTCTAGCTCACCGTTCTTCTCTCTTTCCTCATTCGACCTCTTTCCCACGCACCACGACAAGAGCCTTTTTCCCCTGTCTTGTCCTAATCCCGTATGGGACCGACCCACAGAGGTCACCCAATCCTCCCACCGCGAGAGCCCTAGAACACTCCTTCTTCCTATGTCCTTCCCCGTGCATGCAATCCACTGCGACCTTGATATCCATTTGACCTCGGACCTTCGCTCGCTCCACCTCCTTCCCGTTCAGCCACGCTCATCCGCTTACTCCCTCCCCCCCTTCCCTGTTCCATACTTAGGCAGCCCCTCCACCCACTCCCCTCCATCCACTCCCTCTTCAATGGCGCCCCGCGCTTTTCTATTCCACACTATAACTTCCACACTCTCCACACCCTTCCTCGTTACTTGAAGTTCCGCTATCGTTCCTGCTCCTCCCTCTTGAGTTAGGACAGCCTCTTCCAGCGAAGGGTCTTACGGATGTTGATTCTAGAGCTATGCCTTCCTGGGGGGCCCCTTCCACATTTGGTCTCGTTATCAATGGCGGATGGACCTGACTGCTCATTCCACAAACTCCTTGAAAGGGAAATCTCTTAAATAAAGGTAGCAGTCACTATATGGCCTTCTTCCCCTCACTCGGGTTTTCCTCTTTCAACCTTTCAACATGCGATAAACTCGATATAATGGGAAGATCTGGGTGAGGTAATCTTCACTCAATAAAATCACTGTCTACCTACCGGGCCCAGTCAGTATATGAGACATTGGATTCATACTAGGCTCAGGGATAATAATCTCTTGTGGATTCATTCCTTTTGAAATCATACCGTACCCTAGACAGGCAGAGGTGGATAGAGGTACTTTAACAACAATAGTCAAGGTCATCAGTTTCACTCAACCCTACCTTTTAGCAGCAGTTACGGTAGCAAACTTTAACTTACTTTCTTCGGACACTATTCCACAGTGTTTTTTTTTTTTCGTAAGTTTCAGCATTGTTTTAGCCCTGACAGACTCCCCTGTCATGGCTGACTAATCAGCCAGTGAAGCACTGTGGAGTCGAGTATTAGACACCTTATCATTTGGGGACACTCTCTCGGCAATGAGGACTCTCATAAAAAAGTGTTAATAGTAGTATTGCCATGATGCTGAGAAGAGACAGAGATTCAAGCGGAAGGGTGTGCCGGATGATTGGTATTTGGCTAAGAGTAATTGTTTTTACAACGGAAAGTTTTTGGTTGCTTAACTCTTGAAACGGCATGGATTTCATGAATTATGCTACTTGGTGTCGATATAAATCTGAGGTACGAAAGTTAGTGCTTTCTGACCCTATTACTATAGTAATCAACCCTGGGTTTACTTAACCCGAGCATAAACTTTTCTTTGTATCAAATAAATTCTTCACGCATACAGAACCCACCATTCCCAACAGTTTTCCTATCGGTTAGCGCTGGCGTATGCTCCACTCCTCTTCCCAGTTGGCGTACTGGGCTGTGGTTTTTTTTTTTTTCTCTTTTTCTTTCCACCGGACGAGGAGGAGGCGGCGGCGGCGGCGGCGGCGGGGCGAACCGATTATTTATTTATTCATTTATTTTTCTCGCAGCAGAGTTCCAGGTAGGCTCTTGATGAAGAAACAAGCGAAGCGGAACCACGAGGACAAGCCTGATTGGGAAACCCCGGGGTAGGCCGGGGTCCATATAGAAAAACCACCAGCGGTGGGCGTCAGCGCAAGAAGCTCACGACTCCGAATACTGGACGCAGGCAAAACTTGTTATGGCTACTGAGCGCCTCTTCGCAGCCCCAGAGAGACATTCGATCCGGACCTAGCGAGCCTAGCGAGAACCATTTGACTTCAACCTCTTCTTCTTCTATATCCTCCTTCCCCAGTCTTCATTCCATTCAGATGTCAAAAGGTCGGAAACATTACTGCACAGGCCATGATTTCTCCCCTCCTGAAGAGGAACTTTTTCTTTGGGGGGGGCATATCCTAGAACGGGTGAATATATAAGAATATGCTTACTAGTTCATCTCTTATTCATAGCCTTTCTTCGTGAGGATTTCCTATGTAAATAAAAGGAATTCATCCTCTGCAAGAATATCTATGCGCTCTCTGGAGTAGCGTGTAAGGGTATATTGGTACGCACCCCTTGTATTTGGTTAGGCTGCGTAAGACCGACCTTCTGGTGAAGGGGGCGTACTATTTAGCTATGTGCTTTAAGGGGAATAACATTCACATTACTAGAAGCCACAAATAACAAGCACATATGCTGGGAAGTAGGTTATACATGAATTAGGAGTTCACACGCTATGCTAAATCAATCAATGCTATGCCAAGTCCGCCTATGCAAAAAGGGTATTCCTGTAAACTCTCAAATACGAAAGGAAAATAAGGCAAAATGTAGTCTAGAGTATTGTACGTGAGAAAATGATAAGAGATACTATCTTGAACTCATGCTACTGTCTTCTTGACCCCCTATGAGTTTCTGGATGGGAATGTTTGACGGGGAGTAGTCGGAGGGGATATATATGCAATTTCCAAACAGACAACCGCCTCCCAACGCCAGGAAAATGCCATGGTGCTAAAAAAAAAAAGGAAAGCCTGTTATTTTACTTGCAAAGAGGTTAAAACAAAGGAAATACTAATCAAAAGGATGAGGTCCCTGACATGGAGCCGGCAATTTGCGTGTCCTGCTGCGAATCTTGTGCCGAAGGCTCTTTCGTCGGTACCACGGCTCCCGTAGAAGTCGACTCCTCAACAGGTGCAAGGTGGTTGAGAGGGTTCGTAGGTGGCGGCTGGTTTGATCCGGTTTCACTCATTTCAGGGGATGTCGAAATGGGTGGAGATATTGCTCGCTCATCTTCTGTCACATAAGCAATCGTACCCCATGTCTGCCAATGTAATAAAATGATGTGGGAGACGCGATTGACCAGATCCGAACTGTGATCGGCGTAGGCCGGCAACACATCAGTAACGGGTTGTTGAATAGAAAGGCCGGAGTACCCGGGCGGAGGAGGCGGTGGCGGCGGCGGGTTCGCAGAAACGATGAGAGCGTTGAATAGGTCTAGTGGCGAGGAGTGGATGTGCGAATTTACGCATGCTAGTATGCGGTTGCTGAAGGAAGCTTCCAATTCATCCGCATGCTCACGAAACGATTCGAGCATATTTTTCCGGAGAACATAGCTTGTATGCCCCACCAAGTTTGCATTATAGGTATGGAGAAAGCCCCGATGGTGTAGCGCGTGTCGTACGAGCTCTAGAGAGATATACTCGCAGTTTATCAGCCACTGGTGCACAGAGTGAACAGTACCACCTCCAAGAATCGCTGTAAGAGAGGTTCGGAGTATGTGTCTTGTCGTAGGCGGTATAGGCCCCTGATGCCCCAATCCTGTTAGTAGTTGGCTGAATAGGGTAAAACATATTTCGAAAAACACCAGATCATGAACTCCAGCCCTCAAGTTCCGCAGACGGTCCTGGTCAAGGTAGAAAGTCTCCGGGAACTCGTTGTGTGGGTCTTGCGAGAACAAGAGTGAGACCACTGCCCTTATGAAGACCTCAAGTTGGAGCCGCGTGGAATCCTTTAGTGGTGAAGTGCACAAATGCCGCAGTCGCAGCCCCTCTGAGGAGTACCAGTGCTGAGCGGCTTCAAGGTTGATTCGTGCACGACCTTGCACAAGTTTGCCCAAATGGTAGTTTCGTTCGAAATTGACCGTATCTTCAATCAGAAGTCCTCTTAAGTTCCGGATCTGGTGATTTGCCACGTCCTACGCAGAATTAGCTTCATCTTCTGCAAGGATGAAAATTGCTTACCAGTTTCATAGCTTCCAATATCCCGAGCAATTCGCGCAGTCCATTTACAATCGACTCTGAGCTCCCTTTTGACACTCCATCTTTCGTCCATCCAACCATTTTATCCACCCATTCGTCCCGCATAGGCGCACAGTGCTCTTTTAGTAATTGCGCTAGCCATTGCGCAAACCGTACGAGATCGCACGCTCCATTTTCAATCTCCTGCATCAGCATTGCCACATCCAAGTGCTCATCCACTCTCGACTGATCGCGATCCGGTACCAGGCTCTTCAGCACTTCCCGGATAGTCTGGAACATTATCGGTATCCTCCTCTTTGCATATTTCACCAATTCCCGGAAATGTGCATCTTGCCACGGGTCATTCCTAGGATCATTCAAGGGATTTTGACGGAACAAAACCGTGAAAAGCTCCAGTTCCGCGCAAAGAGCATTCCAATACCGCTTTGCAGCCTTCATTTTTTCCTGGCCCTTAGTTCCGTCGAGGTTCGGCCTGAATGAGAGGTCCCTGTCGAAATTTACGTCGTGTCGCAACTTGATATTGTTGATGATATTCTGAATGTCCAGCTCGCTTAGTGACTGCCTGGTAATCGGTGGATATTTCCCAGCATGTTGAAAAGCGTCATTCAACTCTTCTCCTCTTGGGTCTTCAATGTTTTTCGATATCAGCTCCGCGAGCTGTTCGGAGATGGTGTGCGCGTTGGAAGGCATTCTGTACGTAGAGTTTGGTGTACCGGCATCGTTTTCTGGACGGTCCTCATATTTTTGTGACCTTTTCCTCCCACTTATGCTATCCCTCTCTCTCTGTGATACGACACCTGACCTACCGACGCCTTTGTAACACTTGGACCCCGCGGGATCTATGTTCACCGACTTCTCCTCCGTCTCGGGAACGCCGCGAAAAGAAGAGTACGAAGGCGGATCATCAGACCTATAGGTAGCAGTGTTGCGACCGGCTGCTTTTTGAGTTTGAGAGCCCATTTTCTTTTGCCGTCGAGGATCGCTGCTGTTCTGATCTAACGGGAGCATGAAACGACAACCTGAGCAAAAGCTTCGCCCAGTTGGGGTTTCCAACAGTGCTTCTTTGTCGAAAGGGGAAGCGGGGTATAAAGGTGTTGATATGTTGCCGGAAGCGAACGCTAGTGAATGCTAGCAGGTGAACACAAGCGTGAACTGTAGCAAGTCAGTCCCAAACCATACAAGAAGCTTCGCGGTTTGTCGAGACACAGAGCTGAAAACGTGTTCGCGGGTGTTTGACTCTTCGGTCGGGAAGCAGCATGAACATCAGAGACGCTTCCCGAGTAAGACACGCATCCTGCCCCGTATAGATGCGTATGTCAGACTTGTATTTACCTTCTTCATGTGTTCATATGGCAAGCAAAAGACGGAGTTGATTTGAAACGCGAGTCACCGTCTCAAAGTTGAAAACATTGTGGGGAGGACAAGGTGGTCACTTCTGGTATCAAAGAGACAATGATGGTGGCGGATGTGGACGCTTACGGAAACCACAACGGGGACTCGCGCAGGAAAGACGCAGCGGAAAGGAAGGTGTAATAAAGAGGAACAGAGAAAGCAGAAAGTGAAGAATGTTACTCTAAGACTATCTGGCTTGCAGTAAGGTAAGATGTCCGTCTGGGTAAGGTGCGAAATTCGCGGACGTTGTGCTGACTCGTTCCTGTGTTTGTGCGATGATGAAAAGCACGATGGTGTCCTTTAAAGGAGACTCAGGAGGGGCCCTTACTTCTTTTTCAACGGATTCATAAGATACAGGGGTGGATTTCGAGCATGATGGCTTTCTGCATTTCCAAGTGGATTCAAGGACCAGCCCGGAATCGGCTTGAGCCCCCAGAGAGGCGTCGTGGGCACTCTCTGGCTGAGGCATTACAAAATTCGGTACACGGGATGTACTCCGTACCAAGGGAAATGATGAGGATAAACCTGCAAAGGGCATGCACACCCGCCGGGTTTCACACCGCCTCACAATTTCATTCAGCTACAATTAGCACGGAGCTGATGAGATTTCTGAGCGCTGATGTCTTTCTACGCGACCGACCCTGGTAGCACTGAGCACAACAAAAAGTTTGAAAAGCTGAAGGAAGAAAAGACCGTCGAATTGAATATGAAAATGTCAAAAAGATGGCCAATCACAGACTCACGTTGATTTGGCGGAGCAATTAGGGAATACGGGGCGAGATCAGTGGAGTAAATGATAGCCGCATGCTGCATGACAATCCGGTGGTGTGGGGATTCCGTATCCAGAGTTCGCGATTCATAAAAAAAGTGAGGCTGACGATAGGGCGAGAAGTGGCTGGATATGAATGAATTGTAGAAATCGGAAGAAGGCGATAAAAAGCAACAGGCTTACCGTATCACTGCACAATAATCCCCGCTGGGGAAGTATGTCATCAGATGTGCATCGCCGACGACTCTCATCCGTGGATGAGTTGTAACCTGTTGTGATGGCGGAGTGCAGGTGGGATGTTGGTGAGCAAGATGTGTGGGAAGAGGGATAATGGAGGGGAGAGGTGGGAGAAAAGCGGCTCGACATCATCCCCGCAGGTTGTGTAAGAGGTTCTTGCAGACGGACTCCACCCTCCTCTTGCTTTCAAATAACCATCGTATTCGGGGTCCATATGAAGCAGTGCTCAACGTGGTCTTTGCCAGGAAATAATGATTACTCCAGGAGTTCGCTTGGATGTTTGGCTGTACTTAGACGTATGCATGGCACCGAAATCGAAATCGCGGGCGCAACGGTGCATAGGTATCAGATATCGTCTTCAAACGTGTTGCTTCACGTTTCTGTTGCGGTGCCGCGAAGCTATCCATGGTAGAGGTACTCTCAGCGTCATTGCTTCTGCCAAACTATGTCTTCTTCGCCTTTCCTGCTCTTTCTCCTCAATGGATGTTTCAACTGCCATAGCGAAGGATAGACAGTATGTAGGATCGTTTTCGTATGAAGTATGATCCCTCCCGGCACTCAATAAAGTATGACAGATGCAGGTCTTGAAAACGGAGCAGCGACTCACAACCGCAGCGGAAGTCAGTGATATTCGGGGAGCTTTCCTGTAGGGTGGTGAAATCGCGATGCTAAGAATGCTTTGTCGAGAAGCACTCCAGCAGCGTCCATCATTTCCATAGGCAGCAGAAGGTCGGAAGTAAATTAGGAGTTAGAGGCCTAGCTCCGCTCTTGTACAAATGGGGCGGACGAACACCATGCATTATCTACTCTATCATTAGGCAGCTAAATCGCGTGACCCCATTCCCAGTTCGGCCATGATTAGGAGCGGCCTCTTCACCTCCTGCATCCTGAAGCATTATCAAGATTCAGAAAATAGGGCGAAGAAGGATTCCCACCCCAGTTAGGCTTTTTGATATCGCGGTATGAAATGAATTCCTCCTAACCCCCAAATAAGAGGAATCAGAACTCCACCTGAACGTCCAAAAAACAGCCCTCCACATCGCCCTCCACACCTTAAGATGATATTTTATTTAAATCATTCTATGCTTCCACTTCTTTGTTGGCAAGCAGTGATAGAGGCTTCCGTCCCCCTTACCCTTCATCCACTAACCCGTCTACCAAGAAACCCTCGTGCACCACCTCCTCCTCATATACGCCCACCGTTCTCTCCGCACCTTTTCCTTCTGGTTCTGCACACACATCGAGCAGGGACCGTTGAATGGGATCACTCTCGCCCTTCGATAGCCCGGTAAGCACGCTCTCTTCGTCTCTCGGGCCTTTTGGCAAGGCTGGTTGTAGGGCGAACAGGGTGTGGGAGGACATCCACATGTGCCGATCGAGAAGACCACTACACACATTTTGTTCTGAGGCCTGCTGCTAGTGCTTCTCCTTGGTGATGCTGCCCACCTCTAAGAGTGGAAGCTGAGGGACGGGAGGTTTCAGTGCCGAGCCACTCGTAGCTAGAAGAAGTCTATCTCAGTGGGTGTGTAGGTTTTGAGAAAGGGGTTTGAGTCGGTTCAACTATGAATAAGTTTCGGTTCGCAAGCTGGGGTTTGAATTTTAGATCTAGTTGGGGTTATGCTCAAATCTCGCTGGGTGATGGACCGGCCCTAGTTAAAGATCAGAGAAAGGAAACAGTCGTAGCGATTGTGGTATGACAGCTTGATAGACAACTAGCAATTACAGTCACCTGTTTTGCGGGAAACGCATTGGAAAACTAAAGTTGAAGAATATCATTAAAAGAATCCCGTACGTTGCTGCGAGTGAAAGCCATATTGTAGGAAAACGCTGGGTGAAGGGAAAGTACAGTTAGGGAGGTGGCGATATCTGTATTGCGCTGGCAGTACGTATTGGCAAGCGAATCGCGGCCTTCGTTTGTTTGTCATCTCAAGCCAAAGAAGTTAACACACAAGAGGAAGAAAGAGCCAAAGAAACAGAACCATTTCACAGCCTATGTTTCCATTTTGGGAACATGGAGCATAAAGCTGAGCCTAGCAAGCTGGAAGGGAACACAAGGGTAGACGCTGAAATCGATACAATGGAGACGTCAGGGGGGCGCAGCTTGAACTATGAGGTGCGAGCACCCATCTCAACGTCCACATCAGTCCTCCCCTGTTTGCTTGAACGTCCCCGCGATGGTTCTTTAGGGCTCTGTTCATCCGAACTTCCGTCGCTGGTCGGGCTCTCGGGTCTGCTGTCATTCAGATTTCGCCGACTCCGAGCCATCTAAGCTTTGGTTAGCAACTGAACGACGTTCAAATTCTACGGTGGGTGACCAGTCTTACCCAAGATCTTACTCCTCCAATCAGGCCAAGACTGTACCCGGCAGCAAAATCAGATGAGCCTCCTTGACCACCGCCAGGTCTTGGGACCTCCAAATGACTCAGGCGCGATAAAGCAGAAAGGGACGACGCAGCCGTCGGTGAGGCCAAAGCGTCGTGTTTCTCCTGAGTTGGTGTTCTCGCCGGGCTTGCAGGTCTGCTAGACTGCCAGAATTGACGGAGATCCTTGCCCAATTCCTGCCCAGTAGTTTGCCAGTTTGCCTTGATGCTATCCCGCAGCTCAGCCATGTTGCGCTTGATTTCAAGCTCATTCTTCTTCAACCACGATACATTGAGCTCTTTCCGGGAAGCACCGCGTTTCAACTGACGGTCAATGTATTGGTCATAATCGCGAACGATCCTACACGATTAGTTCAGGGGTACTTTATATTGGCATTGAAGGCACTCACTTTGTGATGATACCGGTCGTGCTCAGCCCCTCTGTTCTCTGGGTAACCAAGAACATGCCCTTTTCCTTGATCGGGGCATAGATGTCATCACCCTCGTCTGCGCCGTAGGGAATATCGTCATGAGCAACATAATCAATTTTATGTTTCTCGATGAACTCGGGGGCATCCGCGATGATCCAAGGGCAGTCTTCTACCACTTCATCAACCCACTTGCAATGTCGGACACTCTCTGCACGCTCCTTCGCTGACAGGACAGTAAGACCTTTTCTTCGGTGGGTCTCCTTGTCACCAGTAACGCCAACAATAAGATATACATCGGGGAAAGCGGTCTTTGCCTGTTGAAGCTGTCGCATATGCCCAATGTGAAAGAGATCAAAGACTCCATCGGCGTAGATCCTAACAGGCCTCCCGGTAGGCGGTGGGTTCGTTTTGTACCCAACGGGATCTACCAGGCCAGCCTTGGGAGGTGGTGGCATCCTCAATGTCCCTGCCTCACCATTTTCTCCATGATCAGCCCGTTCGATAGCAGCTCTCTTCTCATTGTCGCCTGATGATGTCCGCCGGCTCTTTCTGGGCCGACCATCAGTGTTGTTTTCGCCATTGTCGTCACTGTCACCCTCGAGGTCAGCCCCGGTGCCAGTCTTACTGGACCGTATCCGCCTCGATGGGGTGTGGGAATCAGTCTGGCGTTCCTTCTTCACTTCTTGGAGGACAGGATCTTCGATATCCTCTTCAGATGCGTCGCGAGATGACGGTTGAGCGACTTCGATCGGGGTATCTTTCGCTGGGACATCTTTTGCAGAAGACATGGTGTTGGATCGCTTTCGCTTTGGGGGCATTGTGGTGGGGAGGGTCGGGGTAGAGATAATAAAGGGGATGGATCAATTGGAGGAGGGGAAATAAACCGGCGTGGTAGGTGGTAGGTCCAGGTGATAGTAGGAGGCACAGGACGTGGTGCCGGTAAAGGGAATGCAACGCGGGTGATTGATGACGCGAGAGCGGGAAGCTTGGAAGGAGCTCAACACTCAACCACGTCCACTCACTTCAGTGTATGCAACGATCAACGGGTATGAAGCGGCCACAAGAGACGTGTTGTTCTGTTTCTCCAGGAAAAGGGGAGACAAGACACGGTTTATTTAGAAACATCGACCGGGGAAATTGGCTCGCGAAATCGGCTCATTTTTGACGATTCCCTGATTCAGATCACTGCTTGGCAAGATGTATCAGCCACATATCAGCACAGCCACTACTGCCACAACTATCATCAGGTCTGGACCACAAGGTCGGTGGTAGGGCTGCGTCATCAGTCACATACGGTTGAATTCACTGAAGAGACCTCGTGAGATATTTCTAATTGACCATTATATATTACGGATATGATGGATCTATTCGACTTGTTCTTCCAACGTCCACACCCTCACCTCACCATCATCTCCTGTACTGAGGATGACCTCCTCGTCGTCACTCCGCCGCCCCTTATCAGCCCTTCTTGCCCAACATACGTGATTGATTTCAAAGACGTCGTGGGCTGAATAGAGCTCCGCAATGATTACCCACTCTGTCATGGCAGAGTCTCCTTCGCCATTCGTGCCATCAGGATTAGGGGTAGGGTCATCGGCGACTCCATTAGGGGTTTGACTCTTCCATCGTTCTTGGTACACAATAATCTTTCCGTCACTGCCTGCGCTGGCTATCAGGCCGGACCTACGAGACCAGGAGACAGAATATACAGCTCTCTCATGACGTTGGGGCAGTATTGTCTCCTGAACCCAGTCTTCATCAAGTGTCGCTGAACGGATTATGCTGGGTATTCCGTTGTTCGAAGAATTGTGCGTAGAGTGCTCTCGAGGTATACGATGCCATATCCGTATCGTACAGTCGTCAGAGGCCGTCGCCAGTCGCGGCCCCGAGCGTTCCCTCCATTCCAAATACTGTTCCTGTTCCTTAGTCAAGCTCTTCCCATCTCCTCGCAGAAGCCTGATCATTCCACTTCCTTCGAACTCCACCCACCAGACTGTCTGCTTATGCGCATCCAGCATTGCAACTTGTACCCAATCGTCCGCATCCTCTCTATAC
Organism: Delitschia confertaspora ATCC 74209; assembly: GCA_010093945.1. Classification (NCBI taxonomy): domain Eukaryota; kingdom Fungi; phylum Ascomycota; class Dothideomycetes; order Pleosporales; family Delitschiaceae; genus Delitschia; species Delitschia confertaspora. Next base: position 13,228 of record ML993953.1, on the reverse strand, counting down.
AATCTCACTGTATCATCATAGCTTGCACTCGCTAGTAAATCTTCTTCCGGGTGCCACGCCACGCACTTGACATCGCCCTCATGCTCCTGCAGCACTGCCACAGTCTCAAAATTATCATCTTCAATCTCCTCCCATATCCACACGGATTTGTCTCGGGAACAAGTTGCGAGGAATTGGCCAGACGGCGACCAAGACAGAGATTTTATTTCCGACTCATGACCATCTAGAATGCAGGAGAACTGGTACTCGTCATCGTCTTCTTCTTCCTCTTCCCCACTTTCAACCCTTCTTGGAGATGTAAAATTCTCCTCCAACCCTTGATCTTCCCGCCTCCATATCCCTGCACTGGCATCAAAGCTCCCCGTAGCAAGAACGCTCTGCCCTTGGGTTCCTGGTTTCCAACTCACAGACCGTACACTCCGCTTATGACCACCCGTGATTGTGTGTAAGAGGGTAAAGGATGTAAGGCTGTAGACCCGGACACTGCGGTCGGAGCATGCGGTCGCGACGAGAGGAAGTGTGGGATGCGGCGCGGATTGCCAGGTCCGAGAATTAGACGGCGGTGACAACGTTGAAAGTGGCTTAACGACGAATGCGGGGGACGTTTCCTGTGGGAGAAGCATTTTTGAATAGCTAGAACAGAGTACGGGATAATAAGTTCACCTGTTGACGTAGGATTAAGTTTAGATCCGACAATAGCAAAAGTGGTCGGTATTGTCTGAGAGGGAGGTGTGGAGGAGAGTTGTGGAAGTTGCTAAATGCCATAGCTCAACCGCGGGGTGGAAATTTCCGTTATGTCACTTTGCTCCCTGCTCCGAAAATCACCCGAATGGGGCGGAGGTTTCGATCATATCTCTGCCTCCCCGTCGCGGATATACACCAAGACTTGATAAAGACATGTATCGATGTCCATTCTCTGAGGTAATGTTAAATCTAGGCCTGCTCCTCATTTGTAACCCGAAGTTTGCTCAGTTTAATCCAAGTTCGTCCAAGCCCCCTTTCTGCTTACTTGAGTAACTTTATTGAGACGGTAATTGGTTAAGCAAAAGGTGAATGTCAAGGCCGTTGCATATTGGTGTTGGCTAAGTTCTACCGTACTGAAAAAGTTCAAGTTATAGTAAATAAGCCAACTCAGGTAACAAAACAAGCTCAATATCTAGATGAAGTTATGCGATTCGCTATCTATTACCAACTAATGATTACAAAGTTGTCATGGACACTAAGACCCAGAGAATCAAGGTCTCGACATCTACGCAGTATAGGTATCAGAAGCCATATATGGGGAAATATCGAGATACTAAGTCATAGTAACCTAATAAAGTGTCAGCAAAGCCTCGAATAATTGAAATATAGGGAATAAACATACCAGCTCCTCCGCGCTCACAGGATGAATAGCAACACAGTTATCAAAGTCCTTCTTTGTCGCCCCCATCTTAATCGCCACCCCAAAACCCTGCAAGATCTCACTGCTACCGACACCAAGGATGTGCAGACCTACTACCTTCTCATCCGGCCCCGCACAAATAATTTTATAAGCCGTGGGTCCTTTATCTTCAGGTTCCATCATCGCATAGTACATGGCCGTGAAGCTCGTCTTATAGATCTTGATATTCTCATCACCGTACTGCTTCCTCGCCTGAGGTTCAGTCAGACCAATGGACCCAATTTCCGGGTGCGCGAAGACGACGGAGGGAATGTTGTTGTATTCCAATTTGGCATCTTTCTTTCCTCCAAACAAACGATCTGAGAGACGGCGACCCGCCGCAATAGCCACTGGCGTCAATTCGAATCCACGGTCGCAGACATCACCAATCGCATAAACATTTTCGAGACTAGTGTTCTGATACTCGTCGACGATAATGTGGCCTCTTTCATTGAGATTCATGCCAAGCTCCTTAACATGCAGGTCCTCGATTTCAGGAACGCGGCCTACCGCGAAGAGAACGCATTCCACATCCACGCTGGACATTTCTCCGGTTTCGAGGGTCTTGTAGTGCACGCGCTTGAGACCGTTGTCGAGTTTTTCGATAGATTGTATTTCGGATCCTTTGTAGAGGTTTATGCCCTGGCGTTCATACTCTTTCGTCACGGTGTCCTGGATCAGGGGGTCGAACGACCGAAGCAGCTTCTGGCCGCGGATGAAGAAGTGTGTTTCGGTGCCCAGAGAGTGCAGCATACCCGTCATCTCGACGCCAATATAACCAGCGCCACATGTCGCTATGGTTTTGGGTTGCTGTTCAAGGTCGAAGAAACCGTCACTGTCGATGGCGTATTCGATCCCAGGGATCTCGGGCATTTTTGGGCGACCGCCCGTCGCAACGAGGATGTTTTTGGCGCGAATGCGGGTCGTGTTTCCATCGTGCATTTTCACCTCAACTTCGTCTTTTCCGACGAAGCTGGCGCGGCCGGCAATGTGCTCGATATGATCTTTGTTAAGGTTGTTTTCGTAGATGCCGTTTAGTCTCTTGACATAGGCATCCCGCTTTCCTTTGAATAGGGGCCAGTCAAACGTTATTTTAGACGTCTCGAATCCACCGAAGCCGTAGGATTTGGCATCTCTGAATGTTTCGGATATGGCCGCTGCATTCCAGGTGACTTTCTTGGGCACGCACCCTACGTTCACACAAGTTCCGCCCATACGCTTGGATTCTATGGCTATGACTTTGGCTCCGTATTTTGCTGCTCGCCGTCCTGATGCAATACCGCCACTACCAATTCCCAGAACTAGGTAGTCACATTCTTTCTGGATTGGAGCCATAATAATTGAGGATGAGGTGAATTGGCGAGAAAAGGCTGATAAACGCTTGGATGCCAGAGTCGCTCTCGAAGGACAGACGAAACGCGTATACGTTAAGGGGGTAGATGTTACAGAAGCTGTAAACGTAGAGACGTTGGAGATAGAAATAAGAGTGGATCTCATGGAGTCAACCTTCAGGTGGGGTGCCTACTTTATAGATGACGCGATGCAGGTTAGTAATCCAATGCGGAAGTCCGAAGCGGCTTGTAGCGGCAGTAATTTGTCAGAAAAGAGCGAAGGACGAGATCAACACATGCGATTAAGAGTTGTAAAACAAAGATAGAGTTTAGAGAAGGCCTCTGTATTAAGGCGACATGGGGGAATGGTAGGCAAAGATGAGGGAGAATTGTGCTGAAAGAGCTTTGGGAAATTTTGGTGAAAGCCCAGGGTCTCTTTGCCCGCAATGCACGGATCATCGGAGTTAGCTCATCTGTAGATCCGTGTTACCTCATCGTCTCCCCGACGCTGTCACCATGGACAATATCACTGCTGGCTTTGTTCTGTGCCATCACGCATCAACTCGGTGTCTTTTATTACATTGTCCCGAGATTGATTCCCGGCATCCGTACTCTGGACTTTGTTATCAAAATGGGTGGCAGACTGTCCATGCCGCGGTCTCCTGACGGGCTCACTGAAGTCTCGAAACCGAAGTCTGGAACCGCATCAGCTCGCCTCTCGAGGAACAGAGGGATAGTCAATGGCCGAGTGAGTAAAATGTTATGCTTTCATACTTTACTTTATCTGGTTTAATTTATTAACCTGCTCCCAGACAATCATGGCTCCTCTGGCCGCTTTGACGATGGCCGGTATCCTGTTTATCTACGCTCGCACATCGATCCGAGCAGCAAAACTAAACGCGCAGAAGCATCGAGAAGCTGATGGCGGGCAAATAAGTTGGCACAAAGAAAGCCAGCGGAGACATGGACATATAGACAAAGTCGAGAATGACAGAGCGACTTTTACTGAGGCGTTGTCTGCGGATATGGGACGGAAAGAGAAGGACCTCAAGAGCACAGACGCTACGCCAGCAAAACCGCACAGGTCTGCGCAGGAGGACGAGTTGAGGAAGGTTTTAGGGAAGAATGATTAGGAGCTGATAACCAAAGTACCGTGGCTAGACACTGGAAGAATAATATTATGGTACTCACGAGGCTCCTGATGGTTTTACGCCAGCACCTGTTGAACAGGATCAGTGAGAAATCATAAGCAGAGATCGCATACTGGCCGGCGATGCACATTGTTGGGTCTTCAAAATCAGAGGAAGAAAGAAAAGCACAAGCACCCCTCAGATGGTTTGCGTTGGCATACTTCAGACGTATGCTCTTGCGGTGCCGTGCGACCCACACCGGCATATGTACCACAGACTGGTTGCGAAATGGTATTGAGGGGTCCAGGTGTAGTTATATACCAGTTACTCGAGTTATGCAAGTATTAACCTAGCTAACCACGAAGATATAAGGAGGCTCACCTCGGGCTGCCATTTTTGTCAGTCCACATCATATTAAAGCTCACCTACCTTAATGTTAAGAGCCTCCCATTACAGTACTTCCCAGATCATAAATCAGAACTGAGCATGTCTAGCTCTGCAGCCTGCTAACTTCATGAGGAGATCCGCATGCGATGATCAAGTATGTTAATTGCTTCATGTCTATGTCCGTTCCAACCAATCTGCAAATTGTCCTGCAGACTTAATCTAGGAGAACCCCAGATTGCGATCCTCTCTGGCCACCTAAGCTGATGGACAGGTTGGTTCCGAATACGTTCCAGTTCTACCAACTGTACGTGCGATCACCTCAGCAGCTAAGAGTTCCAAGGTTGTTAGAATCGATGTGTCTGAAGTATTCCATCATAGAGATCCGATTCGTTGATCCAGAATATTTATGTGGTGGCTTTAATCTTTCACATGATGGCTGAGGCTTCCCCGCATTTCTCGAGGCCGCCATAACGTGGTATTGCTTCCAAGGTTGTAATGTACATTCTTCAGCTAATGCGATGCGGATGACAGCTGGGCTCATTGGGCTCTTCGATGAGGGGAAAACGCTGACAGACAGGCAAGTATTGCCCCTTCAAAGATGCGGACAATCTCACAAGTTGACGGACTACACCTTGTTTGATATAGAGCATTGATCTGCTACCTATATACAGTAGTTGATTGCATGTCACTATTTGCATAGTGACAATTTTGACCAATAAGCGGGACCCTTGACGGACACTAGTAGAGAGCTTCTGCCCTGTTCCACAAAACACTACCGGGGAGCTATACCCCACCATTCCATCATCACCTCAACACCAAAGACCGTCTCTATCATCAACAACCGCCAGTCATTGACACCGTCCCTTCCCTTGACGAACAGTACGCTCGCTCTATTCCCTTTCACGGGTAATAAACGGGTGCTACAGCAGTGGATTGTTCGGCCATTGATGGATTACAGTTGGCTACTGGCCGTATCGCGATCGCCTTGAGGACTTGACCGTCTTCAACAGCTAGCGATAGCCAGTATGCCCGAAAAGAACGACCGCACACCCTCTGTGCAGCAGCCGAGTAATACACTAGAGGTATCCCGAGCTGTTCTGAGGAGTGAGCAAGCAAAGCGATGGACCAAGAAGTACAGGACAGAGGTCGCCGCGAGCTCCAGCAGTCTGCTTTCAACTTTCGCGTCGGTACGTCATGCAAGTCTCCCGGTTTTAATCTAAGGCAGCTAAAAACAACTATAGTATCCCCTAGATTCGGTCAAGACACGGATGCAAGCGTATGTTTCTCCATCTGCCTTATACCCCAATGAGTTCTGACCTCTTTCCAGATACAAATTCGACTCCTTCACTGACTGCGTCCGACACACCTACAAAACCGAAGGTTTCCATGGTTTTTGGCGCGGTACGTTTGCATGGATATATACGTCTCTTTCGACAAAGTTAATGCTGCTTTCACAGGTGTGTTGTCGCCCTTGGCCAGCATAACCCTTGTCCGGACGGTCTCGTTTTCCATCTATCAGAAATCTAAGTATGCCTTGGATGGCTGGATCTACAGAACAACCGGAAACTCGCCCCTCAAAATTGCAAATACCCCAGGTGCTCTACCATGCTTTTCTACTATTACCTGCTTCGGACTCTCAGGAGCAATGGCTGGCGCGTGTATAACGGCTATTGCATGTAAGGAAGAACCACAACAGGATAACTGAACGATCAAGTCTAACATTGCTAAACAGGTCCTTTCGAGCTGACCAAGCTTAGTTCCCAAATCTCCGTCCTAATGGCTGAACAGAAAAATCAGGATCCGAAGAATGAAACGCTCCGCAGGAGCTATCAAAATTTGGGCACCTTTCGGACGGCACAAAACCTTGTCAGACGCAAAGGACTTGCAGGCCTTTATTCCGGGTTTCATTTACACCTGTGTAAGCTTTCCTCCCTACTGTGCTTTAGAGGCTGCAAGATATACTAATGCTTCCGCAGTGCGGGACACGATCGGTACCGGAATATACTTTGTTACTTACGAGAGCGCAAAACAACTCCTTGCGAATGCTCGTGGCGGTACTCCGACCACACCTTTAGCTGTTGTCGTCGCCGGTGGGCTCTGTGGACTCGTTAGCTGGGCCTGTGTAAGTCCACTCCAGCAGTCCCGCATATCATGATCATATCAGAATGGTACTAACGAGCGAGCGCAGATCTTCCCAATCGATACTGCCAAGGCTATGTACCAAAGAAATTGCCTTGTCACAGGCGATGGCAAAGCTGACGTTCCAAAAATCCAGTTCAACAACCGAAGGATGTATCGCGGTATGTATACCGCTTTTGCTTTTAGTATTATATGGCTAACGAATAAACAGGTCTCGGGGTTTCTATGAGCCGTTCTTGCGTAGTCAACGCAATATTCTTCTCGGCGTTCGAATTCATGAAGAAACGTATCAACAGTCTGCAGGTGGACGAGCAGCTTCTTTGCGACTCTCACCTTTAAGGAGTTTCTCTTTCCTATGCACTCACCGTATACCTCCATAGGGCTTTTCTCTACGGTTTTGCTTATTAGCTGGATATGGCGTCTTCTTCATACCATATTGATGCATTGGTCAGGCGTCAGAGCATAGGGTCGGCTGTAATCTAGGTTTCTTAGCGTTCCGACCACGCTGCTTCAGCATTCAATTGACACAATGGTTTCGAATATTGAGTCCATTACATTTTTTTTTCTCACCATGCGAACTATCAAAAAAGGGATGAACTCGTCTTGACACAGGTAGATTAGACTGGTGCGGAGGTTGAACTAACCGCCTTGCAGGTAGATTTCCGGGCCGACTAGTGGCCGGTGAGAAAGGTTATCTAGACCGCATGCCACTCTCGGCCGACCACGTGCCGACCTGAACCCGTCGACTTGTACCAGTTTTAGCTGAATTAGCCGTGGCAATGTTTCCATACACCATTCCATATTTAGGTAGACTACCTCCATTTCACTCCGGATATCCAGAGATGTGCGATTAACCCTCTGACAGGAGCAGCGGGTTAATTTGCCAGCTGTCGGAAGTGCTGGGCAGGGTCTTTAGTTTCTCGTCATCAACTCTTATATTCCAGTTCGACTTTGAGAGGTTGGTTGAGAGTTAGGTGCATCAAGGCGAGAACAATAAGGAGAGTTTGGAAGGCAGGGCGGTGAGAGAGTCAGCATCCTTTGCATGAGCACCTTGAGGTTCAGCCGCGTGAGCATCATCCCTCTCGTGATCAAGGCGTCTGCATTCGCTATCGACAAGAACCGCTAATCGGAACATGTCAACGGATATCCAGCGGCGATTATCAACTTACATGCGATCATTGATCCGGAGGCCTTTCAAAGCCGTGATTTACGGCGGGGATTGCCTATTAAAAGATGGACGAAACGCCCGAAAAGCTGCGGACTGTTCTGGCCATAGCTGTTGTCCTTTTGATGAACTTTTAGGTGGACAATTTCGGAATCGGTAATCTTGACCCTGGGGGCGTGGAGGATGGGACGGAAGGCGGTGAAAGCAGGTGTACTTTATATGTGGCCAATCAAAAAGGATGGAGGTTAACGGCAGCTAGGACCCTGCATTTGGTGAAAGTGCTGATCCGGATCAGGGCCCAGTCTTTCCGGTCCTCGGAGAGTCGGAATTGAGAGAAGGAGCTTTGTTGGGTCTAATGGTTGTGTGAAGCAATGCGTTTTCATGAACAATGAGGACACAATATGGAGTAGCACTTTTTGAGAAATCTCTATGGGATTAATCTTCGTACTAAAGCACTCCATACCTGTACACTGAATCACGGCGCTCGTGCGCCGTGCAGCGTGGAGAACCCAGACACGATAGGCCACGTCCGATATCGAACCACGCATGCAGATAAACCAAGTTCCCCGAGCCCTAATTCAGGGTCCAGCACATGAACGGTGGGGTGTTCCTGAACCAGAAACGACCCGCCTCACTCCGGACCCCTGGGTGTATCTCTAGGGTATCCCGAGACTGTGAATGTCATGACCTAAGGAACTCAGGCGGAGAGAGAGGGATAGATAAGATCCGAGCTTAAAAGTCGGGCCTTGTCCTCTGGTGTTGAATTCTGGCCAGCGGCAAAAACACAGGTCTTTTGTTTCATTTTTCCTGGACGTGTGACAAAGAGAAAAAAAGTTGATAGTAGTATGCTTGGGAAGATATATCGAGGAAACTATCAACATCGAAACATTGTACATATTATATACTTCCTCCCATACGGTACGTCCGCAACATACCGCATACATTTCTTTTTGGATTCCTCGTTTGCTGTCTGTCTTTGGTAAGCCTTGCCGTCTTCCCCAAAAGCTATTCCATCTGCTTGGTAGCCCTGTCTGCGTAACGGCGCGGTCATGTATCGTGGGTCTGGAACCTCCGATATCTGACCAGACCGCCAGACCGCCCAAAGGGATAGAACCATAATAAGAAGAAGCATCTCAGCTAACTTCGATTTCTATCAGAAAACATATATACATCCCACTTCCGCCTTTCTTCCAACTCGTCCTCAGCACTCAGTCACACTCCATCCACTTTTCTCACCGCTCACACGACCACTTCTACGTCTTTAAAATTTCAACATCCTTAAACCGCCAAAATGTGCTCATACACCTACTCATGGTACTACTGCAACCACGATTACTACATCTGGGCCAACACTATCGAAGTATGCTCGAATAGGCTGTTGAGCGGCTACTCCTACGATGCCTGGAGCATCGACATGTGCAAGAACATGCACGTAACCTGCGGCGGCTTCTCAAACTACTATTGCTCTGAGTGCTCTGAGGATGTGGCGCTGGAGTATGAATTAGATGAGTTGTAAATTCAGGATCTCCAAAGGTGAGCATTCAAAAAGTCCGAAAGAAAGTTGGATAAAGCTAACGCGGAAGTCCGATCAGACTCCCGAACATTTATGTTGCGACAAGCCCACAATATCCATTCATCCAATCAGCGGAGATTACGGAGTTAACAAGCCAACGAGGAAACCGAGTCGACCGACCCCCCATTTTAAGCATTCACTCTCTTCGATTCGAACAATTTCTGCGGGCATTTATTATCATAGCGTTGGATACCATTTCCTTCTAGCGTTACATCCTATGGCACCTGGCGTATTTGGCGCACTGTTGCACTGTTGCACATTTGGGCAAGTGGGTTTTCATATCTTTAGATGTGCCCTATTTGGGTTCTTTTTCCCTTTTTGAGCACGATCACATCCGAGTTGCTTATTATACCATAGATGGCATTTCTCGCGTTTGAGTTCGCAATCAGTATGCAATACATTCACATATAATTGACTGCCTGGGTTACTCTGTGACACTCTCCTCTGCAGTCTCGGGACTCATTCCTATGCCCTCTTCCTTCATACTTTCTGTGGTTTGCTCTGCTCTTCTCCTGGCATCAAGGTAATACATGAACTCTTGATAAGTTCTTGGCATGACCCGTATGTTCTTTTCCACCGTAAAAGTATAGTTGAATTGTCCTAGGTTAACCTTAGCGATAGTGCCCGTAAATGCTAGATGGGTACATACCTGTTGGCTTGGAAGCCCCATGTTCCACGTCCCGGACCTTGGTATCAACCCTCACTTGCACCCTCGTGTACCTATTATCCTTATCAACAGTTTCCCCTGCGGCCCCAATGAGTGGCGGATCCGTATATACGATTGTCGAAGTAAGGTAAAGTATGCTGCCAACTGGCACGGGATTTTGGAAAGTGGATGGATCAAGGGAGACGAAACTCGGTCTAGCCTGGGCAAATGCAGCCGCGCATGTGAAAGCAAGTTCGAAGGTCTGCTTGAGCAGGAAGCCACCGAAGATCTGGAAATGGTGACGGTTCCGATTTTGAGGTTGCATGATCAAGGCTGATTTGAGGGTCGTCGTGTCCATAAAGTGAACATTCTCAGGTTTGCGCATATCATTATGGGGATCTACTGGCCAGTTAGAAAGATCAAGTGCTGTGTTTGAAAGGAGCGCTTGCTTACCATGATACTGGAGTTCTCTTTGCCAAAAGGCGTGGATAAGGTCGCTTTCCATATCATTGGGTGTATGCTTGATGAGCGAGGTCTGGCTCCGTTCCTTGCGAAGCTTGGAATTGCGTTCGCCCAATTCGTACAATCGCTTTTCTTCCGGAGTTTCTACGATGAGCGGATTTACATTAACAGGTCTGCACATGTTAGTCTTCTTTCCCAGTAGCAAGAACCCATATCTTACTTCTTGGTCGCAGGATCAAGAGACACCATGGTAAATGTGCAGTTGATGAGCACATCATTGTCCTTGACCTTTTCGCCTTCTTTCGGAGCTTTGGCAACCTGTATAGTGATCTCCATGCTGCTCCTGCCCGTTGCGTAGGTCACTTGTCCACTGAGCTCTAAGTCGCATATCTCCGTGAGAGCATTTCTCAATATTATTCTATCACATGCTGCCGTAACTGTTGTAACATCCTCACCGGTGTGTTTGTAAGCAATTATTCCGGAGAGAGCATCGAGGTCCATCAGAATAGCTCCCAGTCGAATGTGTCCGGAGGCATTAAGGTATGAGTCTAACAACCAAGGATCTTGGGCGAGAGGCAAGACCTATCACTAACTATATGAGAATCTACACAACAACTGCTGTAATTGTACATACCAAGCTGTGGTAACTATCAGACATCCGCTTAGGCTCCAACTTGCGATCCTTTGGCATGCTGGGCTTTCCACGCGCCTTTGTAGAGTCTTTTTCTTCAGTTTGTTTATTGCGCAACGCCTCTATCCACGGCGTCCTTACTCTCATTGCCGTAAGTTCCCGAAAGACTCCATCGGTTCTGTACGATGAGCTTGAGTGGAAGCTTCGATGAGTTATTGAGTAGATTGAGGCCGATTCGGAGGATCTGAAGAGGGTTGCAGCGCTCAAGCGGCGCAATGCCGTCCTGGATATCGAAGCCATGGCGTTGATGGTTATTAAATCAGGGTATTGCAGTAGTGTTGCAGTAGAGACCTCAGAGGATGCGATGACGTTTGGCAGTTTTTGCCGAGCAGGGATGTTGCTCCCATCACCCTTTAGCCTCAACTTTCGTCCATCAACCCTCAACCCAACAAAGAACCATTCAAGTACAAATGAACAAGACCTTTATTGATCAATGTTTCAGCTTTGATGTCAACCACTCTTGAACTAGGACGGGGAGTCCTTCGATCATTGAAGGCACAACTAGAGCTGGAACTTGTCACTTCGATAACAGTCTCACCACAACAGGACTCAATTAAGCTCGAACAGTTACGCAATTCCCAACTTCTAAGCTTGATACTATCAGGTGATGCATGGGTTTGTCGGGGAAGTCAATTCGGCCTTCTGTTGGCAGTTAGCATTCATGAGCGGCCTTTAACCTCTCAGAAGAAAGAGGAGTTGGCAGGAAAGATCATTAATGGGCCAGTATGACATTCTATGGGCGACTTGGGATCATTCACTGCTGATAACTAAGTAGGTGTGGAAACAGCTGAATCTTCGACCCTCCCTATCACCAGGCTTTCCTACTAACAGGTCCTCTCCGTCCGAAAGTGCGACGTTACGCATCAATATCAATCATATTCGTGAAGTACCCGAATTTATCGGGAAGAGGTTACATCGGCTTAGTTCTGAGGCCTCTCCTGCCGATATGAAACCTCCGGATGGCATTTTAAAGCTTGACTTTGATGGAGTTCACTTTTCCTTGCAAGTAAGGAAACTGAAAAGAGAGAATCAACGTAAAACCCCTAAACGTTTAAAAAATACAGAGGAACAAAATGTGTTTGATAAGCTTGCATCAGAAAACCTCTTCGATGAGCCTGGGGATGATTATATGTTAAACTCGCTCGGTGGAACCGATGATGGTTTTCTGTATCGAGAAACCGATGCTTCTACGGATATTTATGTTAATTCTCAAGAAAGCATACTGAGGAACTCAAAACCGGCTGACTGCAGAAAGAGACCGGGAACTTTTGGTCCTGAATCTGTCGAAGAACCAGTCGGTGCAACTGAAGAGGAAATCCTCGCAAATCTTGTCGAGGCCGCCATTCGAATTTCAATATCAGAGTCTTGCAAGATTTCGCCTAGCATTAAGCTGATGAAGAACGACTTTGCTGGTAGACTTGCAGACGTCTGCCCTGTGTTGTGGAGTCCTGATCATCTCTTGGTAGTGCCTTAGAATCAGTGAACCAGGCAGATGGCTAACAACTATCAGGCGTTATCGCAAAGAAACATATTTCTGCCAATTCTTTGCCATTCGCTTGCGCGATCAGCGTATTCGAATTGCAGATCGCAGTTGTTGAAGTTTAAGCTTAAAGCACTTCCGCGGCCAACTCTGCTGCTTAAAGAGCCGCAGGTACCGCAAGAAAACCGCACCTCGGATGCTTCGAGTAGCGTACCAAATAGCTTCGAGAGTTTATTATGGAGGTTTACCCAGAAGAGAACCAAAGCCAAGCGACCCGGAAGGCCCTTAAAACTATTTGCTGGCACAGGGCCCTCTACTTCAGTTCCAGTAATGAGTCCAGCCGTCGTTGTGGAACAGTGTTCGTTCCGGGAGACCGCCCCACCGCCTAAAAACTCGGATTGGCTCGTGATAGATGATGGTACAGACATACAATATGCATCGGACAGCGAAACTTCAGATGACGACCTTCACGCAAGCTTGACTCAGGAGACTGAACTGTTCCAAGGCACACCAGTATTGATCAACGACACAGATTCTGAGGTCGACTTATGGAATACTATAGACAATTTTAGTAACAGTTCATGAGCATCCTGGACAAAGGGTAACATTGGTTACATGGTAAATTATTACACCTTAAGCCTGCTTTGAGTGGGATAGTGGCCCATATTAACGGACCGCAATCTATCTAGATTTTCTTTCCCGGATAGTAGTTTATGATTCGTATATCTAAGAGATAACTTAAGGACTCTCTCATTTAGCCCTACGGGCTATTAGCAACTCAGCGGTTTCTATAATTTCTAT